>JAPPVO010006160.1:0-39180 GCA_030407325.1 Camellia japonica | reverse complement strand
AAGCGCATATTCAAATCCAAAGTTAAGATATGTATATGCTTCCATAGAACAGAGTGTCTTAATGATGCATTCACAATTTTCTCACGAATTCCTTTGGGTATAACTGGTAAGATTTGTCGAAAGTCTCCACCAAGAACAACAGTAATACCCCCAAATGACTTTTTACTATCATGAATATCCCTCAATGTACGATCAACCGCTTCAACACAATGTCTATGTTGCATAGGAACTTCATCCCAAATTATGAGTTTTGTTTCTTTAAACAACTCAGCTTGTAATGATTGTTTGGTAAACCCACAAAGTGAATTTTCCAAGACATCTAACGGAATGGAAAATGTTGAATGTGCAGTGCGACCTCCTACCAATAACAATGATGCAATTCCAGATGAAGCCACAGTAACAACGATATGCCCAAGGCTACGACATTTTAATGCAATCGTATTGTACAGAAATGTTTTCCCTGTTCCAGCACCCCCATTAAGAAAGAAAACAGTTCCTTTATTTTGAAAAATTGAAGAAGTGATTGTGTTATCAGCATTCTGTTGTCCATTGTTGAGACAATCAATAGTAATTTGTGGATCTGCCTGTTGTGCCTCATTCTGCAGTTGTTGATGTTCGAATATCAATCGATCACCAACTACTGCACTCCAATTTGCAGTAGGTTGTGGCATGGGTGGGAAGTCAAGTAAACATTTGCCTGATTCATGAAGCATTTGATTCAAAAGATGGAGACCATAATCTTCATTTTGAGCCTCAGTTGGGTTAAAAATGGCAAACAATGTACGAATCTTATGTGCAAGATCATCACATATATGCGTTGAGAATTGATTCCATAATGCACATGGATTTAGTGGAGAGCACTGGGTGAGAATAACACTAAACAATCTCCTCAATTGGTATCCAGTTTTCATAACTGCAGCCTCTTTTAAGCATTGTATCCATTCTTTATCATCTTCTAAAAGCCCCCTTACAACATATGCTAATTTAAATGTATCATGCACAACATTATCGACCGTGCGTAAAGAGCGAAACGACTTTGGTTCTTTGACAACAGTTAGTAACAAACGCAGATAAAATCTTTCACCACAATTAGGACTGGCAAAGTACATTCTACCAATTGCATATCCTTTTTCTCTTGATTTCCATCTCTTTTCTGACTTGAGCCATACAAAATGCTGCGGAAATTCTTGATAAGTGAATGGACATTCATCTTCACTGGTAGCACAATATGCAAAGAAGCCAGTAAGAGTTGACATTTGTTGACCAGCTCTAGATTGAATCGTTTCTAATGACTCTTCTGGGTTAAAAACAACGCGATGCATTCCAGGTAAATGAAGTGCCAATCGTACAACTGTTGGTATCTCTGCATGCAAAGGATGACCAAATATTCGCCAAGCAGCTTTTGGAGGTCCAATATACCTTGCATCGAGATATTGTTGAATCTCATTTATCGATCCCAACACCATCGTTGTACGATCATAACCCTTATAAATGTACTTATGTATATACTTGACACATCTCATTCCGGCGCATACTTCCACATTTATATGACATTGAAAAGTTTAGAAAGATATGCATTGTATGGTACGACATCCCTGTTATCAACTTCTTGCCCCTCACAGTATGTACTTGGCCATTATTGCGACGACGATAGATGGGGTATCCATCTTGATCCATAGTTGTTGTTTCTGTGAAAGCTCGAGGGTATCTCTTACTGCATCTACCATTTTCCATACATGGTGCATGCGGATTTCGAGCACCATATGGTCCATGTACCATACAACATTTGACAGTTTCAAAAAGCATAGGATCATCTTTTTGGTCTGGAAATTCTGCACAGACCAATTTGTCTACTTGAGCACATGTCCGAATTTTGTTTGGACCCTTAAGAAATAAAAGTGCATGCATATGGAGGAGGCCTCATTTTTGAAATTCAATTGTAAAAACATGTGCAACTTTATTTCCAAACACTTTATTTGCTTCTATCTCCTTCATCAAACATTTTCTCTTCAACTCAAAAACACGGGCAATTAAATCAGGACGATCAATAGGTTTTTGATGTGATAATAATGCTGAAGTAATTTCTGGCCAATTAGGGTTTGCAGTCATGGTAAGAAAAATATCTGGGTGTTAGTTGTATCGCATGATAGCCATTGAATCTTGAAAGATTTCAAACATATGTCTACCAGTAAATGAAGATGGCAAAACAAACCTTTGACCAATTTGACCAAGTCGCACATAATCTGGATCAATATCTGACA
Source organism: Camellia japonica (assembly GCA_030407325.1). Taxonomy (NCBI): domain Eukaryota; kingdom Viridiplantae; phylum Streptophyta; class Magnoliopsida; order Ericales; family Theaceae; genus Camellia; species Camellia japonica. The sequence continues at coordinate 36,919 of JAPPVO010006160.1, read as the reverse complement.
ACTCTTGGTAAAGCTCAACCAGAAGTTTCCCTTGATTAAGCTTGTAGTATGTCAATCGAGTTTGCTCAATTGTGGCCCAAGCATCTATCAAAAACTCTTGAAATAGTTTCCCACCTCTCAAAATAGTTGAATACTCTGTGGGTCGTTCAAACAAACGATAACTATAAAAATCCATTTGAGTAAGTCGATCAGTTGAAGGTCGATCATATTGAACATTCCACAATTTCAACTCAGTTCCCATCCAAGCTCACCATAAGGAAATAATAGAACATAATGTAATGGCAAGTATGCTGGGTGACATTCATTAATTTGCATCAACTCATTATTTCCTTGGAAATATAAGATAAATCTCTCATTCCACTTACCTCTGTTCCATCACCTGGTATTACAATCGCAATCTCATCTACAGTTGGTAAGTTATACTGACGTCGATCAGTTGTTGAATTGTAATGAAGATGAGCAGGTAGATTGTGTCATGCCGCGTCTAATTGATGTAAAATGGCATGAGCTTGGCGAAATGTAGCTACAAATGCATTGACTTGCAACAAACTATCCTGAATAGTTTTGAGCACATCCCTTCTCAAGTTAGGATTTCTACGATTACGAATTTCTAACGCTGAATCAGGGTCATAGATATACAGTTGAGCATAACTCGCATCCTGCCCTGGTTGTGGTTGTAGTGATCCTGTTCGATGTCGTAATTCTCCATGAATTGTGAATGATGTAGGACCCTTTTCACTGAGTACTCTAGGATCCAATGTAGCACCAAGACTCGTAAAAGCATTGGTTGCATTGTACAATCGAGTATAACTTCGAAAAGATTTTGATTGATCATTATTCCCATCATACAACGCTTGAAGTGATGGAGGAGGTGTAATAAGTAAAGGTAGCCTAATCTTCCCTTCCAAACAGCAAGTTCCGAATAAGGGACGCTTTATAGATGATTTGGTCAATTTTTCATCCATCCAATGTAAGGCTGAACAATAAGGACATAATATGTCCATCTGGCCAAGATAATGGAGGCAAGAATTGTTGTGTGCTCGGGCATCAGTTGATGTACTCATAGGCATATCTTCTAATTCATCATCAGTACATAGATCTTCTTGAAGAAATTGATTTATAGAAGTAGACCTACGAATATTTGTGTATAAATAAAATTATACAAAATAAAATGGTAAGAATATGTATTTCAAGATTAGACATAATAGTTTACCGATTTCTTTGTGGAGGTAAAAATGTGCTTGGCATAGAAAACGAACATGTAGAATGATGGACAACCATTGTTCGTTTTTGTGCCAAATGAGAATCTTCAGTTATTGTTTCCCATTCCAGGCAAACACGATTGCGACGATTTGGTGCTAAAGAAGGGTGTATTGGTTGAATACATTCTTCTGATCCCTCTTGTTCTCGTTGCGAGCATTGAAAGTATCACTTTTCATTTTTTTCACGCTCTCGTCGTGCACGTTGGGCCAATGCAGCTTTTGATATTACATTATCATTTTGTGCCTAAAATGAAAATATTTTGTCATTGGTGCACAATATGTGAATATTTTGTCCTTAACATGAAATATCTTCTTGTTTATTTTGTTTCTCTTAATTTTTTTTTATTTTATTTGTTTTATACCTTTAATAGTGTTATCTGTATTTATTTATTTCTTTATGCATTTTTTTTTTATCAAAAAAAAAAATAAAGAAGAAATAAAAATCTATCATATTTAGTTTATTCTTTCATTACATAGTTTGTCTTTATTTCTTCGTTTTTTTTTTTCCTATTCTTTTCATATGTTACATTATAAATGCACATGTATCTGTGCTAAATAAAAATAAAGAAATTTGAAAAACACATATAAAATAATAGCAAATTATAGGAAAATATATTACAATCATTCTATGGGCAGAAACATAAAGCAACAAATTCACATAGTTTTGCTTCATATTTTTTAAAAGGAATATATACCACTTGACATGCATTTGTCATTCTCTTGTCAGAAGGAGCCAACTTTTCTTTTCCCTTAGACATTGGGTTGACCTTCTCTTTTTCTTTTGCCTAACAAATATAAATAAAATATTCAAAACATTTAAAAAAATCTTATATAAATAAAAATACATACAATGTTTTACTTGATTTTATACTTACCGCGCGAACACGAAGAACATTAAGGTCGTGCTCATCACGGATGACCACACCAACATTTCTAGATGGGGTTGTAGGAGCAGACCTACAAAAATAGATTGTGAATAAATTAAAATATGTATAATAAAATGGTAATAGTAAGAATATATATTTCAAGAATTAAACAGAGTTGTTTACCAATTGGGTGTTACAGAAGTTTGTTTTGGGTTAATACATTCATTTGATCTCTCTCGTTCTCGTCAAAGGCGTTGTCCTAATTGGTATGCAGAACATGAGTTTTGATTTTTTTCACGTTCTCGCCGTGCACGTTGAGCCAATGCAGCTTTTGATAACACATTATCATTGTGTGCCTAAAATGAGAATATTATATAATTAGGTGCATAAAATGTGAAAATTGTCCCATCTCTTGCTTCCCTTTTTTATCATGTATTTTTGTTCTCAAAAGTTTAACTAACTTTTCTTCTTCGCTCGGTTGAGTTGTTAGTCACATAAGAACCAATGCGTGTATTGATAAAATTTTAAAAGGGAGGAAAAAACTCATGGAATTTCACCAAATGCCAAAAAAACACTATCCATCTAGTGTATACCAGTGCCTAAAGGCACGGTGTAAATAATTTGGTACACATATTCTACAAAAATCAATTAACATAAATTATTAATATTGGTATCACATCCTTTACAAAAAATTAATTCAAAATGATAATAATTTCATTGCTACAGAAATCAATTATAAGTAAAATTAAAATTAATAAATCTATATTATATAATTAAAAACTTCATTTCATTTTTCATTTTCTTCTCTTATATAGATGTTGTAAATGCAACATGTGTTCAAATTAATGTTCAGACAAATGCATTAACATGTTATACAAATGATTACTTTAACATGGTTTGCTTACTTTAACATGGTTTAGAAAAATATTTTGCAATCAGTCAAAACAATTGAATAAATATTTTAAAAACAATAACTCATAAAAATATACATAAAAAATAGTATATGACACTATGCAATTCTTACAAAAATCTATATAAAACAAATTAATAAATATTCGAAAAATAAACTTTTTAAAAATGTTGAGAAATCATACTATGGGATTTGCATGTTCCTTTCCTTTACCAGAAGGGATAGCCTTTTCTGTCTCCTTTGATATTGCTTTGTGTTTTTCCTTTTCCTTTCCCCATAAAAAATAAGTATAATATATAATTGAAATTGAAATTGAAATATATTTTTAAAATGATAAGAAAATGCATGCGAATATAAGTTACTTATAGGCTTACCTCACGAATGCGAATAGTATTAAGGTCACGCTCATCGCGGACAACAACATTAACATTTCTTTCTTGAAGAAATTGATCTATATATACAAAAACTTTAGAGTGATAAATAAAATTTTGTACACATAAATAAGAAAAAAAATCATTTCTTTCTTGATATTACCGTTCGACATAAGTCTTCATCCACTTATAAAGTATGAGGGAAAAAGCATTTATTAGAAGAAAATTAGATATGATAAGTTTAAAATAAATAAATAAATAGGCCTTATATTATAAGAGAGGTATTTAAATTTCTATGGAGGGAGAAAAAAAAAAGAAAAAAAAAAAAGAACACTTACTTGACCGAAAATAGTGATATTGTCCATAACTATTGTACTTCAACCTGAAATGTTTGGTTATATAATTATTGTTGTTGCATAATGGTGCGTTGATTATATTCATCACTTCAACTTTCTATTGCATATTAAAACTCATGCTTCATATGCTAAATGGTATATATAAAAAAAAAATACTCTCAGCAATTCTGTTCCAAGAAAGAGATAGTGGATCGATGTACTTTTTCACTAATAGAAATGAACCCATATCCTAATGCTAAACAAAACTGCAACAACAATAATAAGCAATAAATTTAGGGTTATTTAGTTATTAATAAAATAAGAAAACCAAACACTAATATCACCATTTGAGAAAACCACACAGTGATCTCCCAATTCATGTCCAGCGGCTCCTACCTTCCGCATCCAAAGATTAAAAACAAAAAAACTCTATTTAATTTTTATATGCATCAACATTGTACAACAAATATTGAGACATCTGCATCTGCTCGACCTATTATTGGGACGTAGGTCAAATCCAAAATCATATTCACATTGTTGGCTTTTTGGCTTTCGAAGGGTATTTTTGGGAAATGCGAGCGTGCCAGCAAGGATCAATCAGTCCTTACAGAAATTATAATTGCCAACCAATTATCAGACGATTGTGTTTTAGTTCTTTCAGCCTCAATGAAGAGGACTTTTACTGGTGGCTTGACTTAGGAGAAATTAAGCAAAATAACAGTTAAATGACGAACAATTGAAGTATTTCATTAAGATGAAAACTTACAATGATCCAAACTCAGCCTCGTAGAGGTTTACAGCAACAATCTACTTAAAACTACTCCTATGATAAAGTGCAGGAATGTAAAGAACAGGTATTTAAAGTGCAGGAAATGTAAAGACTGGAAATGTAAAACTGGAAAAGAAAATATGAAGTAAATGACTGGTTTGTTGGATCTGAGTCTGGGGGCTTTTTCTGGGGGCTTCCCTGCTATTTATACTCCTCAGGGATGACCATCGAACTGCACTTCAAACCGTCGAACTGCTCCTCCATGATTGCTTGATCATGCTGCCTTAGAAGTAGTTCCACTACGCCATTACTTGTAGTTGGGCTTCCCTCCTATATTTGAATTTGAATGTGAGTAACCGTTGAAGCCACGTCACCTTGTATCTCTTCGCTGATCCAATGCTACTCAGACCACGCAAGAACCAACATTAACCGCCACATATACGGTCGTGATCGAAGATTAAACATTCTTCCTGTATTGCCCTTACTTCGCCACGTGTCGAACTGTAACTGGCTTTTACAAAATATGTAGCCAACATTACCCCCCGCACTAATATACCCAATACTTTGTGATATTAGTGGATCAAAGCTCTTTTTTCCGCGTTTTTTAGAATGTGCATGGGGTCTATATTCTGGAAACGCAACCGTCATTTATTGATGATCATTTGCATTAATTCACTTTCAATCTTTTGAACACCCCAATACCTTAGCACTCGCACAGACTGATACTTCTTCTATGGCCGAATCAACTTTCTCCTCCATTGATCGAGCACATGAAGAGTCATATGATGATGCTGTTCCTCCTCGAAAGAATTTTCATGCATTAATTAGCCACCTTTATCCACCTTTCCATATTCAGGTCATGGATGCCTTTGCAGATTATCGACCTTTGGATTACGAACACATTGCCCTTAATCTTTCGATTCAGAAACTGGCGAATATAGATACAAGAAGTTCTTCCTCTGACTCACTCTTGTGCTTCGAACAAACTACTTCCAAATCTTTGATTCAGAAAGTTGCAAATATGGACTTAGGAAACTTTTCTTCACAAACCTTTGCATGGGATAAAGCTGCAACTTCTTCATCTTCTGGGGTTTCTGACTGGACAAGCTGGTCAACCCCTGAGACCTGTGATTTGAGGGAATGAATCAACCATCATTTTGTTGAGTTCACTGACCCTTTAGAGTTTCCTTCTTACGCTCAAAGTTCAGTGGTCTACCCCTACGTGCCCATTGACCATCGACGTAGTTTGGAGGAGAATCTACTTGTGGCATGGTATACATCTTCCATGCCTACAAAGATAGTGCACGCTGCCCAGCACCTGGAAGAAGCACAAGGGTACAACCCATCATTCTTAGCCCAGAAGGCGAAGATTTGTTCTTCTGACTGGTTTGATTATATTAATGCCTTTGTTCCTTCTGCTCCCGTGCCATCTCCCATAATAGAAGCATCCACACCTTCTTCTCCATCTTCTGAAACAGAAGCATCTACACCTTCTCCTCCGCCAACTCTTTGCTGGACAGAGAGACTGAGGCTTGCCCTTTCCATGGATAAAGTCTTTCCACCTTACAAACCTCTACCATCCCCTACTCCAGCTGAGCGGAAACAAGCTCAACTTCTGCTTGTAGCTTTCTCTCACTTGCCCTTCAATGTTCTTGAGGACGAAGTCCCTCTCAAGAACCTTCGATGGGCTTGTGATGTTTTGACTAGGGGCCATGTCCTTAATCCCCTTGCCCAAGCAGAACTTCATATGTTCCTGGACCAACTTCCATTGCTCCTCTACTGGCATCGAAATTCTATGGCTACTATACAATCTTTAGACCAACTTTCGTCTCTTCGAATTCATGCCCAGTATGAAGCAGAGAACTTCATCGAAGAATTCGATGATTTCAAGAATAAAGATTCTGCGTATTGGGATGATTTGGTCATAGACGAATTGGAACAAAGATTGAGAGAGGAAGCTTTCGAAGTAAAGGCTGAAGAGCTCTACTACGAAGTGAGAGCACATCAACTCATGCAGGCAACGTTAGAAGAAATAGAAGATATGATAAAGAAAGAACAAAAATTCATTGATCATTATTGGACTAAATTTCATGATCTTGTTATTTATTCCATTCCTTATTTTTATGAGCTTGAGTTTATACCCAGATAGGGTTATTCGATGTAATTGCCTTGGCTTGAATATAAACAAAATTCTTCTGTATTTGGCATTGTTTGACCCTGTTTACTTTTGTCTTTAAAAGCCAATCCAGAGCTTCGAACTGAACAATCTTATTCGTCGAATATGGACTCAGTTGTTTCAAAAATGAAACACTAATCAACATGAACCTTTCCAATTTATGGAATACGGTTGACATTTTTTGCTGATTTTCATCTAGAAACAATGCTTCGAATCTAGCAATCTTATACTTAAAGCTTGTTTCAGCCATAACCAACATCTGATCATGGTTAATATGATCAATTTAGTTTTAAAATTGACCATCTTTTGCTTCGAACAACAGTTCATGCTGTTTTAGTTCAAAAGATAAAATCTTCCCGTATATACACCAACCAACTATTGGTTTTGATGTTTCGAACAACAATTCACATCTTTAAGGGGCCTTAAGTTTTGTTTCGAAGGACTTCACTTTCTGAAGTAAACAAATACTTGAGCATTCTTGCATCCTTAAGTATGGAATGTGCTTCGAAGCCGGCTTCTCTATTTCGAAGTCGATGTTATTTGACTTTTGGCGCCAAAATCTGGTTTTGAAGCCAAATACCTTACTTTGAAGCTGGTCTCAGCATCTGGGCTGTGTTTTTCCCTCCAAAAGTATCAATATTGAAGGAAACTTTTCGTATTTGTACTTCTAGTACTTAACAACTTACGCAATATATTTTTTAGACACAAAAGCTTTAAAAATCCTTTTGTTTCGTGCTCTGAAATCACTTGCACTTTTAACGCACAAACCCTTCTTTCTACCGATCTTCTGTTAACCCTCTCTTCCTTGCTGCTTGCTACCAATGGATCCTTCCTCGCTAAAAGTGCTTGCTGGCAACCGTATCAGCCCTACCTTGGCTTTGAAACAATGTATTGATGAAGAAATCGCCAAGCTAACAACTGGTGGGCCAAGCGCCATAGATGGACGTCTCTTTGTTCTTCGCCACAGCAACCAACAAGAGTATGTTCTAGGTCCCATCTTTCGGGAAGCCCCTGACCAACTTCCAGCTTTATACCCCCGTTTGGAGGACCACTTTCTTCTCTACGAATGAGGGCTTGACTGGAGCAATTGGAAAGTGACCCGGCCTCATCGTTGCTGGCCGACATTGAGAACCGAATGGGAGGAATGGTATGATAGAGTTGTACCTACGAGAGAAGATGACCTACAGGAGCTCTGTATCCTTGACGCCCTTCGTCTTTCTAGGTTCATCATTCCTGAAGACCCCTTTTTAATTCCTGCTGCTCTATGTTTTCGGAATATGGCTTTTAATTTCTTCCAATTTCGGTGCGGCATGATGGCCCCCACCGTTCTTGATGTTTGCCATCTTTTAGGGCTTTCACCCCTTGGCTCTCCTTTCACTCCCAACTACCCAGACCTCCTTGTCAAATTTTCCCTTCCAGCCTTAAACTCCTCTTACAGTGACTTCGTAAAGGCTGAAAATAAAAGGGAAGGCCCCGTGAAAGACAGAGAACTCTTTTCCTTCATTTTATACTGGTTATGCAAATTTCTCTTTTGCACATTATCTCAGAGGATTATGCCTGAGTTCGCTCTACTCGCGAAGGCACTTGTCTTAAAAAAACGTATAGCTCTTGCTCCTTATCTTTTAGGTCATGTTTACAGAGCTTGTTCCCAATTTTGTGAAAAACCTCTTGATGTTAACCAAGGAGGTCCCCTCTGGGTGCTCCAGCTCTGGCTCTTTGCCTATTTCACTGATTTGCATAAAAAATGCCTAAAATTCCTTATTCAGGATCCTAGCACCTATGGGGAAAAGTATGCTAGGATTGTTCTTTACCCTGCTTCTTTTGCTTATTACTTTGCCTTTTTTTACCAACTCCCTATTTCTCCTCATGCTTCCCTTTTTTGTCCTTTTGATGCCAATAAAGGACTTGCTTGGCTGCAAATTTTTTTGGCTGATAAAGAGTGCTCCACCTCACCACACAAAGATATGTGGGCTTCAATTTTGCTACCGAGGGAGTTGTTCATTGGCACTTTAAACCCTCGAGGTTATAAATGCATATCTGAGGTGTACTACCCTTCTCAGTTTGCCAGACAATTTGGGCTCACTCAAGGGATACCTGTTCCACTTTGCAGTCTCTCGAATGTCCACCTTACGGCTAGAGACTTGAGAATATCTAAATCAAAGCTAGAGGCGGCAATATTCAAACTGCTGAAGGAATTGAATGAATTTCAATTTGTCCCTTTTCTCCCATCTGGCTTAGTTTTGAAAAGATTCCAGAACTGGTGGACAGCCAATATGGAAGTGCGCCTATCTGTACAACCTCATGACTTGCTAATAGGGTTAGGAATGCCTTCGAAGGCTAAGTCAACAACAGTTGAGAACACTCCCCCTCTTCCTGAAACTGCCAAAACTGCTCCTGCAGCTTCACCCCTTCCATCTAGAGTCACTAGAGCTGCCTCAAAAAAGGGTTAGTATTTTTATGTCCTTTTCTTCTTTTTGAATCTTTTGTTTGTTTCCTTTACACTCATATTTTTCTTTGGTGCAGGGTCCCCACAAGAAGAATCCCCCAAGAGAGCTGAAACTTTAGCTACTCTTAAAGAGAGACAACAACAGAAATAGAAAAGGAAGCTAATCCTCCCTCCTGAGGAATCTGAATCTCAGGCAGAAGAGAGAGAGGTTGAGCAAGAACAAGAAGTACCTTTGCAAAGAACAAAGAGACAAAAGGTGGCTGTCTCTTCATCCGATATAATCGAAAATCCTGTTCACGAGGCAACTACCACAATAGTGGAGAAAGAACTTACCTCTGAAGAATCTGAACCCTAGGTTGAAGAAAGGGGGGTTGAAAAGGAGCCGGTAGTATCACTGCCAAGAAGGAAGAGAAAGAAAGTGACTGTTCCTGCTACTGACTTGTTTGAAGACCCTATTCATGAAGCAGCTGCCAAGGCAGTAGAGCAGGAACATTCTAAAGCCATAATTGTCTTTGAGAGGGCAGAGAAGAGACGGCAGCAACAATTTCTGAGAGAGGAAGCTGCTGCTGCTGATGCATTACAAAGGGAAACGGCAAGAAGGCAACAGACTGCCGAACATTATTCCCTTCGCAGCTCTTCCATTATTTCTGAAACAAGTAATTTCTTTCATGCTTCTACTATTTTTCCCTTGTCAACTTTTGGTATTGAAGTTTGACATTGCTTTACATCTCTTTCTCTTGCAGCAACAACTACTGCGTTTATCTTTCCAATGAGGCCTCCCTCAATTTCAGTTGAAGTTGATCAAATGCAGAATGTCAGGGTTATTCAAATCGTACTCCCAATTCCAAGACCTACATTCGATGTACCTTCTTTGAGCCCCAGCATTCCTGCATCTCTTTTTCTTGGCTTAGAGCCATACCTCCATTTCTTGACCTTTGACCTACCTCAGTCCACTTCTCCTTCGAGCCTTGCTCCTCCTCCTCCTTCTTTCACAGAAATTCCAACTGCTACTTCATCTCTAATGGCAGTTGATTCTCCTGCAGAGGGTGCTGGTAGTTCTCCAACTCATAGTTCATTACCTTTACCTACTTCCAGCCCTCTTCACTTGATTCATTGGTGGCTAAGACCATAGAGACTGCCAAAGATGCTCCATCCACTTTTCCTATCCCTATGCAGTCCTTTATGCCTTCCACCACAACTCTCTCTGTACTCCTTATGTCTACGGATGAGGTAGACATCTTCGAAGCCAGACTAGCTAGTCTCTTCGACGTACCCTCTACCTCTCCAACATTGAATGTTGAAGCTGAGCCATTAGTTTTGGCTGACTCCTTGCTGGAAATTTTTGAGAGCTCTTCTTCTTCCAGCAGCAAGCCTTCTACACCTTTGATAGACCTAGACACATGCCTGGAACTGTTGATTTCTTTTTCAAGGATTCCCTTCGAGGCTCTGCAAAGGCCTATAATCAGAAATGGGTTCCTCCAATGCTGCAAAATTGTTGAGCAGTCTGGCATGAATATTTCAAGTCATCTATCTCAGGCAGCAGCTACTATAGACTTCTACCTCAGCATTTGTCATGCTGATAAGGCTGCGGATGAGAAACTGGCTAGAGATCAGAGTTTTGTTTCCCAAGTACATACTGAAGTGTCAAAGCTTAAGGAACAACACTCCTCTGCCTCCCACTTTCGAGTCCAGCTGCTGGAAAGGAAAGCTCAGCTTGAAGAGGAGCTGTCTACAGTGAATCAAACCTTAGTCCGAACTGACACCAAATTGCAAATCACCAACCAAGGACTGGCTGATCGAAAGGAAGAGATGGCTACAGCTATTCAACTAGTTTCATCACTTAGCAATAGGAAATCCATTGTAAAAGAACAACTAAGACACTGTAATAATTTTTGGGCCAATTTGTGGCAAAATGTACTTAATTCTTTATGAAAGAACAAATTTTTATCTGTCATCTGAGTAATCTTATGTTCTTGTACTTAATGTTTATTTTATTCCTTGTGTTTCCCAAATGGTTGGAAAATAAGGCTTCAAATATCTGCCATTAATCTTTTTGGGATGTATATACCCATTCAAATTTCTCAAATGGTATGCTCCAAAAGGCAGAACTCTATGAATTTGATATGGTCCTTCCCAGTTAGGTGACCATTTACCAAACTTATGGCTTTTAATTCCTATTGGGAGTATTGTTTTCCATACCAAATCACCTTCATCAAAGCCAATGTGTTTGACTTTCTTATTATAATTCTTGGTTGCTTTCCTCTTTTGGAAAAGAATGCTATTTAATGCCAAAATTCTGGCTTCATCTATGCTTTCTAACTCTAAACACATACTTTGATGGTACTGCTCAGGATCTAACTGATCTTGGCATCTTACCCTCAAAGATTTAACATTAATCTCCACAGGTAACACTGCATCATGCCCATATACTAAGGCATAAGGAGTGACTCCTGTGCTTGACCTTGGGGAAGTTCTGTAAGCTCACAAAACATCCAACAACAGGTTATGCCAATCCCTAGGATTATCTTCCACAACCTTTTGTATTCCTTTTTTCAAGGACTTATTGGATGATTCAGCTTGACCATTGGCTTGTGCATAATAGGGTGTGGAATTAACAAGGCTAATTCCAAACTCTGCCACAAAAGACTTCACCATTTTCCCATCGAACACAGTCCCATTATCCACAGTTATGGTTTATGGGATGCCAAATCTATGAATCAAATCTTTAATGAACCCAATGACCTCTGTCTGGTCTACAGCCTTGTATGGCTTGACTTCGACCCACTTAGTAAAGTAATCAGTGGCCACTAGAATGAAACAATGATGCTTCGAAGAAGGTGGGTATATTTTTCCCATCATATCCATAGCCCACCCTCTGAATGGCCAGGGCTTCACTACTGTATGTAGGTCAGTTATGGGCACATGCCTTATTGTGCCATGCTTTTGGCATGCCTGACAACCCTTTGCATACTCTATGCAGTCTTTAAGGATAGTTGGCCAATAGTAGAAATGCTTTCGAAGCAACCATCTCATCTTCACACCAGGCTGATGAGCACCACAGACGCCTTCATGAACCTCAGCCATAGCTGTTAATGCTTCTTTTGGGCTTAAACATTCCAGCAATAAGTCATCTCCCCCCCTTTTGTAGAGAGCATTACCATATATCATATATTGCATAGACTGCAATTTAATTTTCCTGCTGGCCTTCGAAGATGGACCAACCAAATATTGCATTATTGGATGACTCCAATCTTGTTCTTGTAATTCATTATGATTGACTTCCAAGACCACATTCCTTTTATTCAAAGGTGGTATCAATTTCTGATATGTTGTTTGGCTTATGTCCCTTTGGGCATTATCCCTTCTCTTGAAGTTCGAAGCTTTCTGAGCCACATCATTAGCTCTATTATTCAAGAATCTTGGAACATGAGTTACATTTGCTATTTGAAATTGAGAAAGCAGATATAATGCAACAACATAGTATGGTAAAATGCTTATGCTTTGACACTTGAAAATCCCTTTCACTTGGTTAACCACCAATTGAGAATCTCCAAATATGTCAACTGCATAAACTTGTAATCCAATAAGAATTTCTAGTCCCACTATTAAGGCTTCGTATTCAGCTTGGTTATTAGAACAGGTAGCTTCATCCACTCTGAAACCATGTGTGGTTTCTACCCCTTGTGGAGACCTAATCACAATACCAATTCCAGTTAAGCCATTGGCTTTCGACCCATCGAACCACATCTGCCATGGCTCAACACTAGCCATACCAAGTTCCATTATCTCTTGGCTCTCTGTTTGAGATGGATGGTCTGCCAGAAAATTGGCTAAAACTTGCCCTTTTACTGTCCTTTGAGGGACATATTCTAGATGAAACTCTGATAAGGCTAGTATCCACTTGCCAATTCTCCCCCTCAACATAGGTCTAGATAACATGTACTTAACCAAATCTGTGGTTGCAATTACCAAGACAGTTATAGGTAAAAGATAGTATCTTAATTTCATTGTAGCAAAATACAAAGCAAGACACAGCTTTTCAACAGCTGAATATTTACATTCACAAGAATTTAAAAATCTACTAAGGTAATAAACAGCTTGCTCCTTGCCTTCTTCATTATCTTGAGCCAAGAAAGCTCCCAATGAATCTTATGCTGTAGCTATGTACAATTTCAAGGGCTTATCACCTTTTGGTGGCATCAGCACTGGAGGGTTGGCCAAGTAGGCTTTGATACCTTCGAAAGCAATTTGATGCTCTGCTATCCACACAAATTCCTCTTCATCTTTCAGCCTTAACAAGGAAGAAAATACTTTAGTTTTCCCTGCAATGTTAGAAATGAACCTTCGAAGAAAGTTAACCTGTCCAAGGAACCTTTGTAATTCTTTCTTACTTGATGGAGGCCTGGCTTCAATGATGGCTTTGGCTTTATTCCGATCAATCTGTATTCTTTTCTTGTGCACTACATAACCCAAGAAGTTTCCAGATGATACACCAAAAGCACACTTAAGATGATTGAGTTTCAACTTGAACTTCCTCATTCTTTCAAAAGCTGCTTCTAAATGAAACAGATGCTCTCCCATGGACTGGGATTTCACTACAATGGCTCAGGGAATGAAAGATAGTGTTCAGCAAAGCCATTTGTTTGTCTCCAGCAAAGCCAGCAATGGTTGTGCTGGTTGGGATTAACCTAGGATTCTTTTTCCCTAGTTTCTTTAAAGAAGATTTCGGTAGTAAATTCACTGCTGCCCCATTGTCTATCAGGACTCGGTTCAGTTGTATCCCATCGAAGAAAGCCTTGATGTACAAAGGCTTGACATGTTGTGTCATAGAATTCGAGGGATACTCAAAAGGATACGAGAGGTTAATGCTCACCTCTTCTTCACTCTCATATTCAGTTTCCATTGGGGTAGCCATTCTAGAATCATCTTGTACCATACTTGTGAGTCTTCACTAGAGACAGGAATAGGATCCATGTCTTGGTCATCTTGGTCCTCATCTCCAGCCTGGAACTCATGAGGCAGTATGTGTACCATATTGACTGACACTGGAGGAAATGAGCCAAATTGGATGGCTGGCTGTACCTGCTTCCCCCATTGGCCACCTTGTTCAGTTACTTCAACAGCATCCTCCATGCTGCACTCTAGCACTTCGTTGTTAACTGATTTCTTCGAAGGATCTTTCTCAACTGGTTTTTCAACCAAAAATATTTGCTCAGCCATGAAGGCTTCAAACATTTCTTCCTTCATCATTTCTTTCTTTTGGCTTATGCTAATTTCTTCTTCTGTCTCGCTATCACTCTCCATCAGAGCTTTCTCCAATCCTGCTAAGCTAGACTTCTCTCTGGCTTTTAGTTCAAAATGAACCTTGGCCAACTGTTCTCTGCTGCAACCCACTTTGCTTTGTAGAGTTGGCTTTGGAGTATGGTCTGACTTTGGAGTCTTTTTTCCTTCTGTCTGGACCAATGAAGAGCTCTCTTTATTTTTTTTTCATATCTTTCTGGTACTGAGTATACCTGCGCTGAATCTTTCTCCTTTGTGATCTCGAAATGACTGGGACCATATCTGGTTCCTTTGTCTTTGGGTGTTTAAGCAATACCCAATTGTTTGGAGCCACCAAAGGAGGCTTGACCATCCTGCCTTGGTTTCCAACATCTCTCTGGGCAGGCACTTCCCTAGGTTTGTTTTGCATTACAAACCAGTCTGGAACTCCAAGTACCCACGAACTTACTGACTCAGATGTTGAACTGCTTTTTTCTACCTTCGAAGCCATCTTCGAAGCTGGCTGTGAAGGTAAGTGCTTGGCTCTGACCTCATGTTTCGAGCCTGATTCAGACCTTCGATGAAGGTAGCCACTTTCTGTCCTGCGTGAGGCTGGTCTAGGGGGCCAATCTCTAGCTTTGATCCCATGAACTGAGCCTTTCTCCAGTCTTCTTTCAGAATGACTGCTCTCCATTCTGTAATAGTTAGGTGGCCTGGATTCATATAAGGGCCTCTTGCCTTTAGTATGCATTCTGTCCATTGCAGGCTCAACCACTAGTGGTCGCTGCCTATCACTAGTCGGATACGGCCTTTTGTTGTAAGCATTGGTTGATTTAGGACGTCTCTGTACATCCATGTAATATTGCTTCCCATTAACTGGAAGCCCTTTCAACCACTTATAACTCAGTCTGCACCTGGGACACATCCTTTGCATTACTGCTGCTTCTAAGGAATCATCATCCAGTGATTCTTCATCAGAGTGTTCCCTCTAGTGTGAGAAACCTTGTCCAATAACTGGCAGATTTCTGGTGTCCTTTTTGATGGTTGTCTGGTTAGCAACATGCATTTGCACATTGACTTCTTCCAATTCTGTCAAGGACAAGTTCTAAAAGTCTGACGTAATGACATTGGCTGCCGCCTCTCCAACCTCTGGAAATGGATTACTGTCGATCCCCATGGCCTTTTCTGTTTTGGCTGAGAACTTCAAACTTCCTTTCCGAATTTGTTCTTGGATCCTGTCTCGAAAAACAATGCAGTTTTTAGTCGAGTGAGACCAAGAGTTATGCCATTTACAATATACTTTTCCCTTAAGTTCTTCTGGAGATGACAATTTTACTCCTTTAGGTAACTTAAGGAAGTTGGCCGCAAGCAAATGATCAAAAATGTCATCTGCCTTTGTTAAATCGAAAGAATACTTTTTGTGAAAGTCTTTCTTTTTAAACTGCTGGTCAATTGTTGTATCCTTATGAATTAATGCCTCACAGATCACATGTTCTTTGCCCACAATCTCTGCTGTATCGATCTCATAATTAGGATCTCTATAATATGTCTTGTACGATGCATTATTTTGATCTTGTTCCTCCTCTAGTAATGCTTCGTACCTAGACACCTTATAGGTTAGTTCCACCAAATCTCTGAATTCAGTTGAGTCAAACTTCTTTCGAAGCCTGAACTCTAGGCCATTTTGAGCCAATCTTATGAATTCTGGCTCTAGCAGGATGACTTTACATTTATTTCGAGCCCTTTTAAATCTAGCAATAAACTGAGTAGCCTTTTCTTCAGGCCTTTGACTCAATCTAGCCAAGTCTGTCATGGAAACCTCTGGCTCCGATTGGAAGAATTGGGCATGAAATGCCTCTTCCATTTGTTGCCAATTTTGAATGGAGCCAGGTGTAAGGTTGATGTACCATACAAATGCTCCCCCAGTTAGAGAATTTGGGAATAATCTTAGTTTCATATAGTCATGATTAGTAAATTCACCACATTGAGCAGCAAACCTAGCAATATGCTCTATTGTTGATTGGTTTCCACTCCTATAGAAAAGGGTAAAATCTGGTATCCTGAACCCCTTTGGGTATTCATGTACCCTATCTACCCATTCTAGGTATGGTTTTCTGTATACAGGAGTCTAGACCCCCCGAGCCATCGGTCCACACATCTCCCTAACAATATCAGCAATTTGGTCCCTAGGGACCATATTTTCTGCCTGCTGAATGACTACTGGAGGGACAAATACAGGATTTGGTGGACAAACTTGTGCTTGTGGTCCTCTTGGTCCATAAGGTGGTACATTTGGGACTGGTTGCCCATGTGGTGCAGGTTGCTGTTGGGGGTATGTGTAACCCCTTTGAGCCTGTTCTGCGAAAGGACCTGCGAAAGGTGCTGGAACAGGTGTTGTGTCCCTTCCATTTGTGGGAAAACCTTCCAACCCCCCGGGTATAAATTCGAATAAGGGATTATTGTACCCCCTAGTGCCAGGTATGGCTTCGAACATGGGATTTGTAACTATTCTTACGCCAGTTTCTTGTACTTGACCAGATCCACCAACTTGTGTGGCTTCATTGTTGAGTACTGAGGCATTTTGGCCTGCTATAGGCCTCGAAATGGGTTTATACCAAGACTGAGGTGATGGTCTTTCATAGTTCTGATTACTAGTTTGACCATTAGAATGTCCATTAACTTGCATAGGCTGTTTATCTCTAGCCAAACTTTGCTGAGGGACATTTAATTCTTCCTCTGTGTGTCTTGTGTTTGTTGGTTGGTGGTTATTCATTCGATCCAAAAAGGATGTTGCCCACCTTTCCATTGTGTTCATTAATTGTTGTCCCATAGCATCTACTAGGCCATCCCATGGATTTGTTGGCTGAGTAGATGGAACAGTGGATGGTCCAATTCCTTGGTTTCGTCTAATATTATGAACATATGGTTCTTGTCCCGAAGTACTGGTCTGTTCGACCATAGGTTCTGATAACATGGGAGTTTCCACAAGATGTGTTACCACATTATCCTCTGCATTAGGTATTTCTACCTCTCCTTCTACGCCTTCTTCCAAGCGTTCATTTTCTCCTTGTCTTCTTCGTCTAGCCATTTCAATTAGTCCCACCGGGCGTGCCAAAAATATATGTTGGCTTTTTGGCTTTTGAAGGGTATTTTTAGAAATGCGAGCGTGCCAGCAAGGATCAATCAGTCCTTACAGAAATTATAATTGCCAACCAATTATCAGACGATTGTGTTTAGTTCTTTCAGCCTCAATAAAGAGGACTTTTACTGGTGGCTTGACTTAGGAGAAATTAAGCAAAATAACAGTTAAATGACGAACAATTGAAGTATTTCATTAAGATGAAAACTTACAATGATCCAAACTCAGCCTCGTAGAGGTTTACAGCAACAATCTACTTGAAACTACTCCTATGAACGAAGTGCAGTGCAGGAATTTAAAGTGCAGGAATGTAAAGAGCAGGTATTTAAAGTGCAGGAAATGTAAAGACTGGAAATGTAAAACTGGAAAAGAAAATATGAAGTAAATGACTGGTTTGTTGGATCTGAGTCTGGGGGCTTTTTCTGGGGGCTTCCCTGCTATTTATACTCCTCAGGGATGACCATCGAACTGCACTTCAAACTGTCGAACTGCTCCTCCATGATTGCTTGATCATGCTGCCTTAGAAGTAGTTCCACTACGCCATTACTTGCAGTTGGGCTTCCCTCCTATATTTGAATTTGAATGTGAGTAACCGTTGAAGCCACGTCACCTTGTATCTCTTCGCTGATCCAATGCTACTCAGACCACGCAAGAACCAACATTAACCGCCACGTGTACGGTCGTGATCGAAGATTAAACATTCTTCCTGTATTGC
The DNA here is from genome assembly GCA_030407325.1 of Camellia japonica. NCBI lineage: Eukaryota > Viridiplantae > Streptophyta > Magnoliopsida > Ericales > Theaceae > Camellia > Camellia japonica. The sequence continues at coordinate 18,671 of JAPPVO010006160.1, read as the reverse complement.
CCTTACTTCGCCACGTGTCGAACTGTAACTGGCTTTTACAAAATATGTAGCCAACACACATAAATAATAATATCAGTAGTCCCAATTATTGTCACTGTCTATAGCACAGATATCTACAAATATCATTAAACAATCCTGTTTCATTGATCGATGTCCAGACACAAATAGATAAGCAAGAATTTCATCCCAAACTTTAAATTCAATCAACTAACTCCAAACAATTCTGTAACAGATTCACATTAACTAATATAGTCCATAAAAATGTAAATCCCTATACTGAACTAATATAAGACATATTCCACACTATATAAACAACGTAAAATTTATTATTTTAAGTAATGTATTTATTATTAATTTTTTTTTATCACAAATAAGTGATATAATATTCAGATGAATATTCCATTTACCATCGGTCAACTTGTCCACCCAAAATTCCAATTCTTGTACATGGAATTACTTACCCCAACAACTCGGTTGGTAGATTGCAATTGTTGTAAGGGATCAATAATCTTATCAGAGCCTATTTCAAAACTTGAGATTGATCGGAGAATAACAGCATTCCAGACAACAAACAGAGCAAGGGGGATAGCAGTGCCTAGGACAATTGCAGTCCTGCAGATTGACATATTGATGATGTCCACCATCAAATTCCAAACAAGCATTTGAAAAGTTTTAGTTATAACAAAACATTGTACCTAGCGCCATGAGCACAAATAGCAAATCAGTTTTGGCAAACAGCAGAGTGAAAGTAAAATTCCATAAATCAGAACAGCCTCCTATGGATTTAATTCTCAAAAACCAAATGTAAAACTCATCGTGGTAAGAGATATTTGTACCATTTTTTAATGATAATATGTAAATGAGTCAATTCAGGCTTTAATTGTGGCTTGCACTGAACAGTTAAGTCTTTGACACCTATCTGCAAGATGCTACAAACTTTACCAATGGACTATGGATTGGTTACATTTTGCTAGATAACCAATTGTCCAAAAATCTTAAACTATTCAAAATGAGTCCAACAATGTAAATAAGCTAACACCCTCTCTCATGTATTCCCATCTGGCAGGTGGAGAGGGAAGTAGACAAAAACATAAACTAAACTAAACATAAAGCACAAACACGCATAGAGTGGTGTTTAATAATAACAACAACCTTGATTCTCACATAAAAGGGCCAACCTATGATATCAATTGGGTTCATAGTCCCCAATTATATCCCAAGACCTCACATGTAGACTTTTAATGTAGAATTCAACACACTTAGCATGACTCAATATCATTACAATCTTGCCCCTTATCCCCTACCGTCCTCGCCAAAGGCCCAGATATCAGAATTAACCCTTATAGTTAGGTCTAAATTCCACAATCTTCCTCCTGATTCTATGACTCGAACTTGAACCACAATGCTGGGGCAAGTAGCACTTGCCATTGCATCCAGCGACAACCTCTTATATTACTTAATAAAATGAATAATTTATTTTAGACGCAAGCATTGTCCAAGAGAGGAGGAATGTGAATCCATCATTTCTCCACCATTCAACCTTGAATGTACTACATGTAAAATCTCTCTCCCAAATTTGAAGAATAAGATAATTCTTAAAGTTAAAACAATGTAAGTATATTCTAGAATATAACTAAAAAGTCTCATCGTTTAGTACCACTTCAACAGTTCAATACACCAGCTACATGAAAGGAATGAAATTCAAGACCCAGCCAGAGTTACCTTCCACGAGAAAACAGAAGTGGACACACATAGAGGACAACAGTATCGGTCTGCAAAATGATGGTAACACAATGATGCACTTAAGTCTATGAAACATTAAAGAACAATGTGTTTGGTAATATAACCCAGAAAACTAAATCTACTTGCAGATATCATCTAAAATTTATAATTCAATATCTATGCGAAGCATCCTCCACTCCACCTCCCATCTTTTCTTTTAACACAATACTGCAAGATGAGCAAAGTACTCATGTGGACATATCAAGAAAGGATCGACTTCAAGCTCTCCCCTTACTTTTCTGGGTTAATCCATTCAATTTTAGACATGCTCAAGTCCTAGCTCAATCATTAGGCATCTGTTATCAATGCTTAAAAGATTACCAAGTAGAGTGATCAAACCTTGAGATAGTTAGAACACTGGCACTAAAACAACTTGAAATCCAACAAAGTAGTATTAAATTTTTGTTCCTTTATTCAACCAAAAATTCAAGCTTATCAGAGTGATTATGCAACAAAATCTTCTCCTTCACTTCTCCATTTTATTTCATTTTTTTCTCTTCTCTAGAGCATATTTGGGACACATTACATTGTCAGAAACAGAGAAAGAAAGAGAATTACATACCTTTTTGCTGATCAAATCTCAGATACGGAAGATCAATGAAGATGGCGATCCAAAAGAAAGTGAAAGTTGATTCGGATTGCGATCAAACTCAAACCTTCAAGTGGGAATAAACTGGAATGCAATAAACCGATCTACGAAATTAGAAATCAAGAAATTTATTGAAATTAATTAAAAGAAGTAATAAATTGATCTACGAAAGGAGAGCGAAGACTCACTGTCATTAGGGTAAAACCAAAATCAAAGAGAGAAGGGGAGAGGCAGAAATCAAACCTAGCGAGTGTAGAAATCAAACATAGTGAGTGCGAGTTCGAAGGGAGCATATTCAGAGCATTTTCGATTCGGATACAAAACCAGTTGCAGTCTTGCAGAAACCCACTCTGCACTTAAATCATTAAAATCAAACCATTACAGAGAGAGAGAGAGAGAAAGAGGCGAGAGAGAGATATTTACATACCTGTGTTGGAGAGCTCAGATCGTTTGATAGATTGCAGATCGTTACAGAGCTTGAGAGAGTTAAAGAAGGAATGAGGTGGGTGAGAACAGAGAAGGGAGAAGGATAAGGATAGAAGGGAGGGGAGACGTGGGCAAGCGGGAAGGTGAGAAGACGTGGGTAAGTAGGAAGCTCAGTGTTTGGGCGGGAAGTAAGTGCAGTTATATATTGATATATATTTAAGGGGTCATCTCAGCCATCTATCTAAATAGACAAACGAATCTTAACCATTGAAATGTCCTAGTAGGACAGTTGTGTCTAACATATTTTCAAAATCCGTTCTGCTTTATTATATAGATTTTCCTTCATATTATTGTAACAAAATAAATTTTAAATTTTGTTAAATTATTATTATTTTTAATTTAGATTATGTACTTATTTTTTGTTAAGTAAATTTGGCGAAAGGAATTATATTTTAATCATCAAACTAAATTAATAAATTTTCTATTAGTTTTAGTTCAAAAAATATAAGAATTTTTAGATTTAAAACCAATCAAAAAAAATTATAATTTAAATTGATAAAATTTCGCTATAAAGGTCCAATTTTATTTCTTTTTTTAATTTCTCTTTTTATAAATTTATAAGTAAATATATTAAATATTTACCATTGATAAAATATATATTAGGCCTTGTTTGGGGAGTAACTATTTTAGCTAAAAAGTCAAAAAATTACTATAAATTGTCACATTACTTTCTCTACTTTTCTGCACATACTTTCGTAAAAAATAAAAAAAAATAGCATGTTTTCAAACGAGGTCAAGTCACTCAAAATCTTATTATGGATTATTTAATCTGCCCAATGGGATACATTATCTCATTTGTCATTAGCCTAATGTTAGGAAGGGAGTTTAAATTTTAATCATTAAGGAAAACAACCTTTTCCTCTTATTGATATTTTACTATTTTTCGAGGACTTGGGGTCACTGCTGTGCCTTTGGCACAGCAGTGAGGCAGTGACTGTTGTGCCTTATTTTGAGATGTATTATGAGCTTATTTTTATGATCTGAACCGTTCATTTTGTAGGATTTGTTGAGTACTTCAAGCCTACCAAAAATCATATTAATCGGATATCAATAACTATATGATCGAATTGCATATTTTTATACTATTTTTCAAAAGAAAAACTTCTTGTTTATTTTTTTGGTTATCAATCATATAGTTATTGGTATCCGATTAATATGATTTTTGGTAAGCATGAAGTACTCAACAAACCTTACAACATGCACGGTTCAGATTATAAAAATAAATCCATAATGCACCACAAAATGAGGCACAACAGTCACTGCTGTGCCAAAGGCACAGCAGTGACCCCAATTCCATTTTTCGATTGTGTGAGATTTTAAATTTTTTTTTTTATATATTTTATTATGGTTTATATCAAAATTTTCAAAAATCCACTTGGACCACAATAATCCGAAATTCATATAAATACATGAATCATAAGATCCAATCCTATTCTTATTTATTATTATTTTTTTAAATACATGACTATATATGTATATGCAATTGGTTAAAAATTATTTCGACTTTGATTGGTGCAATTTTTTTTTAATGATATATATTTCAATTAAAAAATACATTAATTAAATAAACAAATTATTTGATACATACCCATTTTAACTAAATTTGTTGAAACACATTTTTAAGTCTAAATAAAGATATATATATATATATATATATATATTTTAAGTGAACAAGTGTAAACAAACAAATTTAGACTGTATTATTTTAAGGTATAAGAATAGGCCTCAACGCCATCTCTAAACATGCATCACAAAACTATATATAGGATTGTTTAGAAAATGACTTTTTTATGATTTTTTTTATTATTTAAAATATGAGATGAAAAAAATTAGGAAAAATTAATGAAAGATCCCTACCAAACTTTGAATAGTATGAGAGATCTAATATATTTTTTATTAGCTAAGGTCCCTCATTATTAACCCAGCAAACTCTCTCTTCCGTTTTCAACTTTCTTTCTCTTCACCTATTGAACCACTGACCCTCTCCATCTGTACACTATTGCAGTGTTGCATTGCCGTCACTAGTCACCAATTCGACGATCACCCTTTATTACTGACCTCTCTTCAACAACTACTTAGGCCTTAGATTGCACTTTTCTAAACATCTAAAACCTAGAAATAGATTTACATACTCTAGAAGTTAAGATTGAAGGTATAGTGATTCAAATTCAAGGAACAAGAGAGCCAAAATCATAGAAAATTGAAACTTTTCAGAGAGATAAAGAGAGAGAAACAAGAGAATTGCAAATCATAGAGTGCTTAAGACAGCTTTAGAGTCTTGTCTTTTATTTGTTTGTGAATATCATTAGACAAGCAAATGGGAAAATAGTGTTATGTTTTTGAAGAAAACCAAAAAAGTGTTTTGTTATGTGTTATTGTGAACAAATGCAAGGTTGTATTTAAAAAGTTCAAATTTTTTGCTAAATTGAAGCAAGTTTGTTTTTGCTATTTTTTATTTGTGATTTTTAATTTTCTCTGGATTAGATGTATGGATTGAGAAATTAATTAGAATTGTGTTCAAATATGTTTTTCTCTGTAATTTTGTGGATTAGTTAGTAATTCTCTGTGATTTTCTCTATGTTTAACATGCTTATAAGTTTGTAATTTTCTTTAGACTTTTATTTGTAATTTGTAATTTTCTCTGGACATGTAAGTGTGTGATGCCCAAAGAAGATCAACATGGTAGAGAAATTTCAGAGAAAATCAAATGTGCCAGAGAAATCCATATGCAAGTAAATTTCTCTGACTACATCTATAGAAAACTTTCAAAGAAAATCAAATGTGCTAAAGAAATCAACTTGCGAGTAAATTTCTCTAACTACATTTGCAGAGAATATAAATTTCGCTGACTACGTTTGCAGGAAAATTTTATATGCAAGTCAGATTACAAATGTGTAATAGTTAAAGAAGATCAACATAGAAGAGAAATTTCAGAGAAAATCTGTGTCAAAGAAATCAACATATAGGTGTGTAATGTGTCTAGTGAAAATCAAATGCACTAGAGTATATTTCTTTGATTACATTTGCAGAGAAATTTTATAGGCAAGCCAGAGAAATTTTGAAATTTCTCTGTGTCGAGATTGAAATTTCTCTGATTCAGGCCAAAATCTTTTAGTCGATTTTTTTTTTCTATAAAATGTTGAGGGACTCCAACTACTATTAAAATATTATATGTCATTTATCTTATAAAATTTTAATTTCAGGAACCTTAAAAAAAAAATTTCCAAAAATTTAATGTTTAAATTTATTTTAATTTTTTTATAGTGAAATGTATAATAAGTAATGTAAATGAAAAGAAATATTTGACTTTATAGAGTGAATAAAAAAATTCATATTCATCAAAAAAAAAAAAAAAAGAAGAAGTGAATAAAAAATAAATTTTAATTTTTGTTTGACTTATTACTATTATTTTTTGAGGAATTACATATCAGTGTCATTAGAGAAAAATAAAAAAATAAAAAATTATAATTATAATTATTAATATTTATAATATTTATTATTTTTTATAAATATATTTTTTGTACGTCACTGATATATAATTTCCCTAATTTTTTTAAGAGTAATGTTAGAAATATGAAAAATTCTATCAAATTTTTTAGAAAATGTTTCACATAGGTGCGGTATATGAACCTGCATGGTGTGAGTTGATTAGTTCAGAGACAACGCCACGTGATACTTTTATGTGCATTATAATCGATAGTGAGATCCACGATTTTGTATGGAATAATTAAAAAACATAACGAAATATAATAATTTGTGATGAATTAAGCACATAGCCACGACTCATAAACATTACGTAACCCCCAAAACAAATACTCATAAATCAACTAATAATTTTTCAAGTCCTACGCTAAGACATTTTATAATAATAAAATTTTAGGTAAATTACATTGGCATCCCTTGAGGTTTGGTCTAATTTTTACTCACCTCACCCTTGACGTTTTAGAAAAATTGCATTTCTATCCCTGTGGTTAATACTCTCATTTCATAAACCCCTGCTTATATAAAATGCAACAACTTCTAGTAAAAAAACAGAAAAAATTACATTAAAAAAAAAGTGAAGGAAAGGGAAAAAAAAAATAAAATAAAATAAAACAAAGCAAAAAAAGAGAGACTGTATAAGTTCAATATCTTTATTCCGTATAAATAATTACAATAACAAAGAGTTAATATAATTTTCCAAATGTTAATGGTGATCTGTATTAAACCCAAACTTTAGGAGTGTAAATGTAATTTATTCTAAAATTTTTAAGACATTTTATATTTTTTAAGGAGAAAGTCCAACTGCCGCGACAAACATAATCGAACGGCTCCGTTGACGAAACCGTAATCGACCTCGATCTATGGATGCGGTGTAAAACGTAAACTACTCTTCTCCGCAGCCAATCATTTATTTCCCTCTCTCTCCCTCTCTCTATCTATTATGAGAAGAGAAATGAAAATATTTCTCTCAGACTACAATAAAAAATAAAAAAAAATTCTCAACCAAACCAGGCCCTCCTATTGTTGAAGCCAATGATCCATCGGTTTGTTGTATTGCTGTTTCTGGAGACCTTGTGCTGATATTTTGACAGATTCTGACATTTATCTTTTGGAAGTTTCAAAACTTTCATAGATTCTCCCCAAATTAGACAGATTTTGGTAAGAAAAGCTTGTGAATTTAGATATGGCGTCGCATTTTGACCGGTGGGAAAAGGATCCGTTCTTCTCTGCAGCGGAAGAGGTCCAGGAATCCGCCGACAGGTGCCGTTTCATTGCCCACCTAGGGTTTTTATGTTTTGATTTTGATTGCCTTGCACATTTTTAGATTGGTTTTATGTTTATGCAGATGAATGTGTAGATTTTAATGCATATTAATGAGAGATTATTGATTGTTTCTTATTAACGTTTTGCTGTCTATTATGTTATGAAGGATGGAATCGACTTATAGGACATGGATTCACTCAATGAAAGATTCCAGTAAGTGGGATTCTGAAGAACTTCGTAGGGACCTGCGTACTGCCATCGGCACTACCAAATGGCAGGTCATCTCCGCCTCACCTTCTCTCCATGATATATATATATATATATTTCTGTTGTTGTTGGTTTGGGTTGGGTTGTGGCGGGGATAGACTCGGGATTCTAACCTAGACGGGACGAACATATACACTAACAAGAATTTTGGGGGAAAAAAACTGCAATATTAATTTGTAACGGCATGAGAAATGAAAAATTAATAAAAATATATATAAATGAGCTTGTTTCCTTGTGTTAATGACATCTATGTGTGCACACAATTTAATTAAGAAATTTAAATGGTTGCTGTCGTGTTTATTTAACACTCTCAATATTTTGAAACTTTAATCTTTCTCTTTATTAAAATACTTTGATCATATGTTAATGTATGAATTAGGATGTATCATGTATGGACATAGAAAGTGAAATGTAGATTGAGATGAAATTTATTTAAAATAAGTAAAAATCTAAACGGGGCAAGGCTATATATTTTGGAAATAATTAGTAGCTAATAATACTAGTATAATAAGCAGATTTTTGGAAATCATAGGGTTGGCGATTGCTCCTGCTTGCCACCCCTAGGTCTGTCCTTGGTCATGGAACAAGGGTGTTTTTGGGCTGATCCCATGTTTGCATAATGAATGATGAATTGCTTATTCTTCTGTTCATGCAGTTGGAGGAATTTGAACGGGCTGTCAAGTCTAGTTACGATAGTACCTTAGCTGATGATGCCAAAGAGAGGCATTGTGAATTCGTAAATGCAATTGGGTGCCAGATTTCAAAAACTGAGAGTTCATTGCGGGAATTATCCATTTCAGACGGCAAGCCACCTTTGCCATGGGTGCGATTGGATGAAGGAGAATCCCATGAACTTGCAATGTTTCTTTCGGGACCAGCAATGCACGCAGACAAAACTTCTCCAAAAATTAATGTCCAGGCTGAACTATTGGCTAACCCACAAGAGACTGATAAACTGATAACGCACGAGTGTTCAAAGAATTCAAATCATTTACTGGAGTGCAATCTAGTTGAGGCTATGGAGGAGAAGTTGCCTGGGCATCGCAGGACGGCAAGTGCTAGTGCTGATATTGGTTCCTGGAAGATTGCAGTTATTGATGATGCTTTCCCTCAGAGTTCCTCTGGACACACTGGGCCATCCCCTCGAAAGATACCCAGTTTTTCAGGGTTCCTAAATACGATGGAGGCCGCATCTAAGCTGAAGTGGCCAAAAAATGGGTACAGGAAATTGAAGAATATGGATCATCCCCAAGAAGCTGACAGTACATCACAATCTCTGCCATTGACAAGGGTATTACTTCTTGATTTCCATATTTATGTAGTATGTTGCCAATGCTTATGTTCCTGCTTCCTCTGCACAGGGTGTTAATGCATGTTGCGAAAAAAGTAAGAGTTGCCTGGATGGTTCATCTGGTTGTGATGATTGCTATGACAAGCAACTCTATACTTGGTATGGAGCTATTCAGAGATTGCTTCAAAGGTCTCAGTATCAAATGCAATATAGTCGGCCTATTCAAATGGTTTTTTGGATTGTTCTTCTTTGCTTGATTGGTGAGCTTTCTTGAACTCTAACCATATATTGTTTTCTGTAACTAGATTGATTGTTATCTTTTTATTGGATTATAATATTTCACAATATATTTGCAATTATGCTTATTTACATTGCAGCATGTGAATTGTCAGCAAGGTTCAGTAAAATGTAGCTGAAATTATTGAGCTGTTAAAAATTTATTGCCAGTCTGCTTATATAGCTTATATGCACGTGTATGTAAAGTATGCATTACATTTATGTATGTTTGATGGGAATGAGACAGTTAAGCAAATACTGTCCGTTTGATTTAGTTTTAGAATTGTGAGTTGAGTGTGAAGTTGTGTTTTGAGTTTTGAATTTTTGAATCATGATTTGAAAAGAAAATTTATTTGGTTATGAGTTTTGAAAATAGTTTTGGGATGATTTGTAAGTTTTTATTTATTTATTTGTTTTGATTGATTGACGTATAGAATGTGAGAGCAGAGAAGAAAGACAAAAAGTGATTGATTGATTGAATAATAATAATAATAAAAAGATAAGAGAGGAGTTTTGAAAGTAATTTTCAGTTGCATTTTAAAAATATATTTGATTAACATGTTTCATTCAAATCATGATTTAAAAATAGAGTTGAGTTTGAAAAGTAAACCAAATGCTACCTAGATATTTTAATTTTGTGCCTACCATCTACCCATAGAATTCCTTTCAGGTGTTTTAAATAGGTTTTGGATGTTTAGGATCGTAATGGAACTGAATGAAAATCTGGATGGATGCTGTGAGAGATTTTCATTTTATCTTCCTCTGCTTGGCATTAAACCTGATCAAACCGACTGAACCAACCAAAACCCTCCAAACCAGTTAATTTTGGTCTGTTATTTTACTAGATCTGGTTTGTAGGGGTTCAATTGAAAAAAAAAATTGCCATTTTTTTCTCTCATGTGTATATATATATAATATCATTATTCAGTTGTTTAACAAATGACTTTCTCTACATCTATTCATTACCCCACTTAAAGACAAAAGCAGCAAAGTCTGCCTCAATGTATTCATTATTCCTACTTCCAAATGAAAGCAATTTATCATACCTCTTTCTCGCCCCATTCATTACACGTGCCACTGCTCTCATTTCTTATAGTTTATCCTTTTTCCAATTCCCAACATAAGCAAGCAGCATATACATTTCTCAAAGACCCACTTTTTTCTTTCTTCTTACATGGTTCTCTCTCCAATTCGATCTCTCTGTTCTCCTCACATTTTTTCTCTTTCCTCCTCTCTTCTCTCTATTATCTTTCTTCCCTCTAATTTATATTCTTCTCTATTCTCCTCTCCAAAAAACACTGTTGAAACCTCTTGATTAAAATGCTGCAGGGAAGAGGAGAAAAGAAGAATAAAGAAGAAGAAAAGAGCCACAACCCTAACACAACAACCACAACAACCACAACCTTAAACACACTATATTATTCCAAAGCTAATATTACAATGCAAAGACCTTAATATTTATAGGCTAGAAACCCTATTTCAAAATAGGAATTTAAATCCTAATATTGTATGGAAACTTAATCTCCTTTGTGTAGTGAGCTTCATCTTTTGTCTTAGAGACTTTGGTTCACTGGCTTCATGCTTCTATTTGCCCCCCACACATTGAGCTATAGCACACCCCTGGCACCCACTCGGCTTGCTTAGCTCACTTAGAGACTGCTACCGATTGGTGTCTCACTCACCATGAGCATCCTAGCATTGCCCATTGTCGCTTAGGTTGGGATTAAGGCCTAGTAAACCCCTGTTCGGGATTACTAAAGGACTCCTGGCTTGGAGGCTAAAGTTGAAGGATCGTCAAGGTTGTCTAGCCCACCTCCTCAAGTGGATCCACCTTGACGAGTCCAAGAGAGAGGCGTTGACCAGGACATATGACTCTCTGAAGAACATATCATACCTATCATTGGAGTCCCTTTGATGCAACTTTCAAAGTGTATCATACCTACCACTACAGACCTCATGATACGACTGCGGATCCTCGAGCTTTGATCATGGGACACAATGGTGGATGGAATATCTCCATAATATTGAATTAAGGAGGGTTGAACCACCAATCCAGAAGTGAATTGTTCCCCAGTGGTTCATCCTCTCTGTATAAGGGGATCTCCTTGCATGAGTTGAGGCTTCCTACTTTCTAATTACCCTTGGACAACTCAGCTCCTCCGGAAAAAGAACAAGACTTCTCAATTGCCATTATTTTTTTCTCTCAAGATTGCTCAACTCTCACTTCCTCCACCTCTAGTGGTCCCCTGCCATATCAGTAGTGCCTATCATCTTACTAGAAGGCCCTACTTCGGTCACCTTAGGGCCAACTTTCCACACTTTATAGAACTTAATTCACACGGATCACTAGTACTAGGATGCGTGTCCTATGCGCTTCCTTGTGGGTTGAACCATGTTTGTCCCAACTATAGGTTAATGACATGGTGCATTAGCTTCCGTTATAGTGCTAGGGGCATTCTTTTGGAGGAAACCTCACTCTTCATATTCTAGGTGAAATATATCAGTTGAGCATGGCAATCTAAGTTTGTTCCCAATCTCAATTGCATTAGATTGCTTTTCATGGACTTCCCTGGAAAGAAAAGTCTTGAGTGTGCAAGGCATACTGTATGCCATTTACTTATGTATTTTTGTGACTTAAGTTACACATTTTTGTAAAAACTTGCCACATGTTTTATGGGTTAATTTATGGGAATTTGTGTTAAGTTACGTGATTTAGTGAGGTGACTTGCGTATGTTTGTGAAAACTTATGCCAAGTTGTGATTTGTCAAATTTTTATGGGTTAACTTACGTGAATTTGTGTTTAAGTTACGCGATTTTGTGAAGTGTCTTATGTATGTTTGTAAGAACTAACGCCAAATTGTGATTTTTCCAAATTTTTATGGGTAAACTTACGTGAATTTGTGTTTAAGTTACGTGATTTTGTGAGGTGACTTACGTATATTTGTGAGAACTTACGCCAAGTTGCATAGGGGTTGCACACCCAAACACTTCCCAATAATGCTTGTTCAACAATATATTATTCTTAATAAAAATAGGCAGGATTTGGAATGTTTTTATTGGAAGGAGAAATTTTCTTGGAAGTTATGAGATGAATCTTTAGAAATTCTCTTTTAAGATTGCTAGCAGCAGCTTTTTCTAGGTCTCATCACCGATAGTCAAGCAAATTGTGAGGTGACCTGATGAGTGATGACATAGCACATTGTAAATAGTTTCACTTAAAATTCAATTGGGAAGCACTCTTTTTACTTTGGTTCCATCTGTTAAAAAAGAGACGATGGTGTGTGTGTTGTATGTACGTGCTTGTTTTTGTGTGTGAAATAACTATAATTTGTATTCCATATATGTGTTTTGGAATACTGGCTTTCATCCTCTCACGTTTTGAATATATAATGCTTTTCAATGTTTTCTTCTCTCTCTGAGTTATTTTGTTTTTTGGAGTCTTAATTTGGTATTGGTTCGCCATGCAGTTTTATTTGCCTTGCATGCAATTTAAGGAGCAGCAATAGATTCTTCATTCAGCATTTTGTCATTGATAGCAAGTATGTGGGGGTGGACAAGTCCCAAAACAGTGTTGCACATTCTTCATGCTGATAGCTGATCAAGGCAGGTGTGTTTTTGTCTTCTATTTGATGTCATATAATGTTGAATGTCGATGGTCATAATTTTACTGTGATGCTGTGGTAATAGCCTCATCCACTTCTTTCCCAGTTTTGATTTTCTTGACCTGTAAATTCTGTAGTATTATTATCGTATGAACCAAGGGGATATCTGAGGATTTTGGTCCACATTGTATTCCTAAAAAGCAGAAAAATCCACATTTCTGCCACTTGCAGTTTTTTTTTTTTTTGATGTATATAGTTAATTTTTCTTAATCTTCATTTGTGTTTTGTAGTTATAGAACTATTGGTGTAGCATGTAGAACCTTGAATAGTCTTCTGTTATTCATTCCATCTTTTTGTTTCGCTCGGTGACTGCAAAGGGAAAAGAGTAGCGAAGTGTATCATTCAGTCAATTATCAAAGCTTTCTTTAATGCTTAAAATTATTTATGGAATAGTTCAGTTAGCCAAAATTCCTGCATCTCACTAGGACATCAGGGGAAGTATTGCCACATGCAAGATTTTCCCTTCCTAAGCTACAGTCTCCAATGTGTATATATAATATATTTATTTATAACCAAGGGCGGAACTAAAAAATTTGTTCAGAAGGGGCTATTTTATATGCATAAAAAATACTAAATTAGTTTTGGTACATTACTAATTGAACTTAATTTCTTATATAAACGTTGTGAAAGAAGTATTTCATGAGAAAACTAAATAAATCTAGCAAATAGTTTTTTAGTTTTTAAAAGTTTTGAACTATTAGATGTTAGTATACAATCGGTTAAACCATTGTTTTAAGCTATTTTTTTGATTAATATAATCTAATAAATAAGAAGTAAAAAATGTTTAAAACCCTTAAAACATAACTCTTAAATTTATACTCAAATGACATTGAACATTAGATGTCAGTTGATTGTTTAAAAATCAATCAACTAAGACCCCATCCCTACCATGTCACTGTGAATAAATTTAGGAGTGAAGTTTTAGGTTCTCTAGCATTACTCATAAAAAGTATATATACCATTTTATTTTTAAAGTTAAAAAATAAGTGATATATATCTCTTATATCAATAAAATCGACTCAATAAAATTGATGTTATTATCTAAAATATAAAATAATTAGAGATCATTTTCATTATACATTGTGAAATATTAATGGAATAGAAGGTAAAATAAATTTAAGAGATCATCCCATTATATATTTTACGAATACATAAATATAAAATTAATAATAAGTTGTAAAAAATCGGAGGGGGCCTTCTGCCCCTGTTTATAACATATTGAACTCAATGGGTGAACTTTTGTTTTTTTGTTTTTTTGGTATACTTATTTTTGTGGCACACACTGACCAGTTCTTCCTCAGTTCAGTTATGGCAGGGCAGGGGATAATGACTTTATTTATTTAGTTCACGACTTAGGAAGATAAATAAATAGGGACAGAGCGAACTTCCGTCTTAGGCCTATTGAGAAAGGTCTTCTGCTCGATGCTTGTACAGAAAAGGAGCCTAGCCCCTTTTGTGGCACACACATATGCATGTATGAATGGCGTTTCCTTTTGATTTTGATAAATTACTGACATGATGAAACAGGGAACTGAATAAGTGATCATAAAGGGTGCTTGAAGAGTGATTCAAAAATTCCAAATGCTGGCATCAACTGTTTGTATCAACGCTTCAATCATGTGTAAGGTAGTTTGAATAGAGTACTCGTAGTTCAAATGCACTGTACTGCCCTTAGTTATTATTATTATTATTTGGTTACATCGGAATACAAATACAACTTTCAAAGTGAGAGAGAAGAATTACACGGTGGTGGACCAAGTTGAATCCTTGACCTCTTCCTAGTGAGAGGTGCAATGGTTCTGTTTTTTATGTTGGTTAGTTTCAATTTTATCTGTATATCGGAATGCAAATACAATTTCCAAAATCGAACTCTTAACCTCGTACTGAGATGCGAAGGCTGTGTCTTACTGGACTAATCCTGTTGGTTAGTTTGAAGAGTACATCAATGAGATTTTTTTGTCTGTATAGTGGAATATAAATGCAGCAACAAAAGTCAGAATGTAAATTCAGCAACCAAAGTGGGAGAGAAGATATACTCGTAAGTGGGGCGTCGAACAACCTCCTTATAATCTACAAGGGTTACTAACTTAGATAGCGATGTTCGAAGTTGATGAGCTTTTCATTGTTCCCCTAGTCCAGGTGCTCAGTTGATTATGTTGTGCTGCCAGTTTTAGGTCTCTTCTTCCCTACCCCCCTCTCTCCCTTTGTCGCCTTTTCTACACAGGATTCTTAGAACATGTCAACAACGCTTTCTTAATTATTCGAAATTTATACTGCTGTGATATTTTAAGCTAGTTTCGACTCTTGCAGCCTTTGCATATGTTAAAGAATAATGGGGATTATGCTTGAATTTGACTTCTTGGCTTGAAGTTTTGATAGCTAACAAATATACAAGTGGACCTTTATTCGGAACAGTATGCCTGAGTCATTACTAGTGGTTAGGCGTAGGTCATGGTGGGCTGCACTCATCATCAGCTCCATTTTGCATACAAATTTTAACAAAATAATTTTGGGGTGTTAAATCCAACCTTAGGGAACTGAACACCTTATTCTTCATTTTCCCTTATCCTATAGATGAAAAAGCGATCATCATTTCTTTTTCTATAAGGAAAAGACCCACTGACTTGGCAGTCACTTTTGTAAGAGTTATTTGTAAATGTTCATATCGAAGTTGCTTTGGCAATAACTTGATTTTATTATTTTGTATGAACATATTCATGCCAAATTGTTGCACATTCGAATCTGAAAATCGAACTGTCAAGGATCCCTTTGCCTAAAAAGGGCAGCCAGTATACAGGACTTCTACCACTGTAGGGTCTACGAAGTGTTAGATGTATGTATAGTCTTACCCTGCTTGAAGAGAACTGTGTCTATTAGGATGACTCAATTAACTAAAATAGGTTCAAAGATGCCTTTGCCTCAACATCTTTAGAGGGGGTGGAGATGCATACAACATCAGTGAATATCACTGCTAGATCTAGGACATACTTTGAAGCTGTGAATATATATATATATATATATATGCGAACAATGCTACATACCTCGAATTTGAGCTTGCCTCAAATGGCTTGAATTTCATTTTTTGGTTGTCCAGCCGGCCATCCGACCAGTCGTTCGGCAAAAGGGTTGACAGCTGCGGTCGTCCGGCCGGTGGACTAGTGAACAGAAATTTGAGCCATTCGAGGCAGCTCAATTCGAGGTACCAAGGATTTCCCTATATATGCATAGGGTCCCAGGACATGAAAGCTTTAGGCTATATATATATACTTAAAATTGGCAATTATAAGCCTTCTTAACATATCAATAAACTTAGGCCTCGTTTGGGAACATGCTAATTTAGTAACTTTTTGGTTATTTGGCTAAAATATGAGCTAAAAAAAACTAGTATGTTTGGGATGACTTTTTGGCTTTTTACGAAAAGATGTGCAAAAAATAGAGAGAAAAGAGAATCTTTGACTTTTTGGTATGGGTTGTTGGCTTTTTGGTTTTTTTAGTGACTTTTTGACTTTTTGGCTAAAAAAGTCACTTGCCAAACGAGGCCTAAATCACTACATTATCATAGATCTTTCTTAAAATCACGTTTTCTACATCATCATGCATGCTACATCATCATAGTAATTTAAGAGCAGAGATAGCCATTCCAAAATCCAAAATCATTTTAAGAGCTGAACTGGGCTGCTCCAGTGAGGTAGCGGTAACTGAAGAAGCCAGCGGCAAGTATCAGAGGCACGAAGAACTCGAGAAAAGCCGCATACTTGGGCACTGGATCGTCCTTGATCACGAAAGCTTTCATTTCTTTGGGCTTGGATTCCATGTTAGAAGCAATCTCAACATTGGAGTCATTGCCTTCTTGAATGTTGTAGCCCTGGAGGTACCCTACCTGATACTTGAGGATCAAGTTCTTAGCAGCCTTGCTGTGTCCTATATCCTCAAAGTCCTTTGTTGCATCTTTTCCGGCTGATTCGATCAAAACCTCCTCTCCTCCTGGGTGTTCTTCCAGAAACTTCGTCACGTCCAATACCTGCATTGACATTCACTCAAATTTAAACCAAAAAACTACCCCATTAAAGTGTTTGTAGTTATGATGTTTTAAGTGTATTCATATATAAATATATGTATCATAGAGAAACAGAAGTGTTGGCAAGTGAGGATTACTCTGCCATTGATGATGAACCAGCAATCCTCCTTGGATTTGTGTTCAGCAACTTGTGGAATTGTGAACACTCTTTTTTTGTCCATTTTGTTTAGGGGGGAGAGAGAGAGAGAGAGAGAGAGAGCGAGCTGAGATTTGGAATCTTGTTGGGTATGAATAAAACAATAGACATATATGTAGAAGCAGGTTTGGTAAGTGAATAGGTGTAGTAGGATTGGATTGGACCGATTTTAGAGTAAATGAGGAATTGAACCATTTTTTACGGTTCCATCAAATTGAAATCGTAGCTGAACGGTCAACATGTAGAATCGGACCAAAATCGAACCATAGAAGCTGGTTTAGTTCAATTCGGTTCATAGTTATAGGAATTTTATATAACAATAAATGTGATATTATTAAACAAATTAATAAGAATTAGTTTGGTTAAGTTGATTAGAATATATCAATTTTACAATTATGACTAGTGTTCAAATCTTATAAGAAATATTTTATATTTTAATATATTTTTCATATAAAAATATAAAAAATAATAAATAAATATGTCTCGATCTGATTTCGGTTCAAAATCGTAATCAAAGTTTTGGAGCCGAAAACCAGACTAATTTAAACAATTTTCAAATCAAATTAGTTGGATTTATCGGTTCTACTAATTTGTGTTTTTGAACACCCACCCCTCTCATTGATCGTTTGGTTGGAGAGGAGAGGCAGTTGCTATCACGTGCCATGCCATGCGTCACCCACCCCAGTAGTTTGTTTGAATTAGGGGAGAGGTGGATTTGACGAATGGTTTGTTGCTCACACATGCCACATTCTCTCTTTGACTTAAATGCAAATATAAATGATAAAAGGATAAGTTACAGATATATATATATATATATATATTTGATGTTTACCTAAAATATAGATTATTTATTGTGATTTAAAAAATTATAAATATTTTTTTGTCAAAATTTTTTATTAAACAGAATTAACTAAAAAAATAAAATTCTTAATTAATTTTTTATTCAATAATAAAATTACATAAATTAAGAATTAAATTAAATTTCTAACATTATTAAAAATTGTTAATTGATTTTATGATTTATTAATAAAATGTATAATTTATTATGAAATTATAAATTTTAAGGGGCAGGATATAATTTTTAAAGCTACAAAAAATAATTTGTATTTTAAGTAAAATTCAAAGATTTATTTATAATTCACCCATGATAAAATGATCCCCCAAAAATAATAATAATAATAAAAAGGAGAGCTTGCTTCTTATTTTTGTGCTTAAATTCGCTTAATTTCTGCTGTAATTTTTCTCAATTATCATAATATGGGCCGATTTTTCCTTTTTTTAATAATAGAAGGTTAGAAAATTAATAAACTTATACTATGGTAAAGTCCCGTTTGTCAACAATATATCTTAGTCAAAA
>JAPPVO010006159.1:0-37251 GCA_030407325.1 Camellia japonica | reverse complement strand
AAGAACAGATGTTCTGGCTAGCGTTTTCTTGGCTTCTTTTGAAAAGAAAATTGGGGAATTGGGGATTTAATAAAAATCCTTCTTAGCATCCAATTATTATTAATTACTAATATTTTTTTCATCAGTAGAAGCCAAGAAAATGTTTTGGCCAAAATCTTCAAAGTTGTCTCTTCTGGAAGAGAATATTGTGGAGGTGGAGCAGAGGATCTACACACCTAGCCCTTCAAGATTTACTCTCTCTCTCTCTCTCTCTCATAATAACATAATGACAAAGATCCTTGGGAATTTGGCTTTCATGTTATGTAAGAAAATAATAGCTTTGCAACCAATTGATGGCAATCTGATATGAACTTGATAATATCATATAAATAGACCGGAAAGGGGAAAAAAAAAAAAAAAAAGGAAAAATGAAGAAGAAGTTGTTTGAGTTTTTTAACTTAAATTTTATAAATTACCTGCTAAAGCAGTTGTGCGTTGAAAAATCTAAGTAGCATAGACACAGTCACATGACATTATAAATTAATTATACATCATATATATGAATAATTTATTCAAATATAATTAAAAAAATTTAACATAAATTAAAAAGCTATATATTACATAAATTAAATATCAAGATATCATTTATATAGCAATTACATTCAAAAAAATGCAAAACAATTATATGACATTGCATTATACGCAATGTATTCATCTTATAAATGTTTTTAAACATATTTAGGATGCATAAGTTGTGTTATGAAGAATGGAAAACATTGTTATAATGAAGGGATTCATCATAACTGATGTATTTGGAGGGTTCAAGAAGTGTCACCGAAGTGTCCGATGTTATGAATTTGATTTTTTAATCAAGACACGTTGAAGAAGTGTTTGACATGCTTTGAGGAGTGTCCAAAGAGTGTCGTGTTGGATAGGGTGTCGGACACGACACACTTCCTTTGTAGAAGTGTCCATGCTTCTTAGTTGAAAATGTAATATGTTTGGCAAATTGGCATTTTTGGTAGAACTTCATTTTCCTTTTCCACTCAAAAAACTCAAAATAAAGACAAAAGGCTAATTATCATGGTGAAGAAAGAAATAAGTTGAAAACCTGAAAAATTATCAAACACCCTAATTATCAACATTTGTTCTATAATTTTACTACCTTTGATTTTGTATGACAAGAATGAGCAATTAATTTGAGCCATAAGACAAATATTTCCCTTTTTCTGATTTAAGAAGAGTATGGTTTCAATTTTTCTATCAATATTTGTTTCAATTTTTATGAATCCGACCAGTTTCTGTGATCATAAACCCCCTAAGTATTTTTCTCTTCGAGAGTTTGCATCAAACCCTAAACCCACAAAAGGCATGTCATGAGGGGATTTATCCAAATGTTGTTGGTTAGAAACCAATGAAAGTGCCCTTCACAAGGGTTTGTCTGTTACTCCCACTTGTGAGAGACTATGACATCCCTCAACATGGAAAGAAACATAAGCAAGAGGGACATGAAGGGTCACTTCAAGTGGTACTTAATAGCAGGGTCACCATAAAGCATTTGCAGACAGCCCACATGAGCTTCCAGGGACCAAAACTCATACCGATAATCGACGGCATAGTAAAGGAATGTGCATTGGATTCATGCACAAAAATATACTTAGAAAAATAATGTATGATTCAGGTTCAACTCCTGTATGACGAAGTCCACATCTTGAATGAATTTGGATCATATTAAATTTTCTGGGTATTTTACTGAGCACGGATTCTGTGTGCATTCCAGTGGTAGTTTGAGGTGGTAGGCCACCGATGGCGATGTAATATTCCATGTTAGTTATGTTTAGGGTCCCAAGCTCAAGTTTTGTGATTCTAATGTTGCATCGGGATGCAAAAGGTCACGTTCTGAATTAATTAATTGTTTGGCCTCTGCATACAAAGAGAGAAACATAATAATGTTTTTTGTTTTATTATTACTTTTTCACCATTTGAGGCTTCTTATATGTTCAATACAAGAACAAGAGAAAAAGAACCTTTATTATGAGATAATCCAACAATCCAAATGGAATCTAAAAATCCCCAATTACACAGGCAAAACAATAAAAAAAAGCATATGTGAGTAATTAAGAGAGAAGACCACCGAGGGGCCAGCTGGGTTGGTAAGGAGGTTTGCTCCCTTCCATACGGACCTGGTTTCGAATCCCCTAGCTGCTAAAGTGGGAGTCCGCTGGTTAAGGTGGCGCGGCTAGCTCCCCCCAGTTTGGCTTGTAGAGTCGGCTCCTAAGGGGCCGGCTTTGGGGGTGTTCTGGCAAAAAAAAAAAAAAAAAAAGCACACAACTTACTATGGTGTCGGAAGAGCCATCGAAGAACCAATGAGTGATGTCTCCCTTCGGAATTTTGAGAGCGCTGGAGAGGGGGACAGCGTTGGACATAGTCGAAACCCTAAAGCACTCGATCCTCCAGAGTTCTGTCCCATTTTAGAAATGATCGAAATGGGTCTGGCTAGAGTTCGAAGACGACGGAGGCGATGGTGGTGGTGGTGGCGGCGGCGGCGGTGGTGGTTGTCGAAAGCTTGCCGAGTACGGCGGACATTTCTAGTGGGTTCATATATGAATCAGCATGATTGCGTTGGAGAAATTCTCGCCAGTGCACACTCATGGGAATTTGCTAAAAAGGTTAGCTTTTTAACTTTTTTTTACACAAAAAAAAATTACAAAAAAAAGTCATTTTTTTACAAAAAAAATCACTAAAAAGTAAAAAAAAAAAAAGTGTTTTTTTTAGGGTACCTGGTATTAAGATTTTATAGCATAAAAGACATCTAATATTTTCATAATGTTTAAGATTCCTCAATTTGATCTAGAAAATTTCTCTGGACTTTCCAGAGAAATTCTATTCAAAGAAATTCTGGACCAGAGAAATTCTCTCCAATTAAGAGAAATTCTCTATTTCTCTACAAAGAAATTTTCAGATTATGTAAAGAACTAACAGTTATGGTTTTTAAATCAAAAAAAAAAAGGGGGCAAAACAACAACACCACCACCAACACTGATGTAAAGAGAAATGTGCACACCAGACAGATCATGCACAAAATTATTACACTGAGTACAACCAAGAAACAAAATTTCTTTGAACTTTCAAATTTCTCTGACCCACTCTCCAGAGAATTTCTCTGACCTTCCCTCATCTTCAGAGAAATTTCCTTCTCTCTAGAAAAAATTGAAATTTCTATGAACAAAATTATTTGCTTCTGTAGAATCCTTTCTCTTGGAAACCAGAGAAAATTCAAATCCTTTACCAGAGAAAATTCAAAATCTTGTACTAGAGAACTGAGTACAACCAAGAAACAAAATTTCTCTAAACTTTCAAATTTCTCTAACCCACTCTCCAGAGAATTTCTCTGGCCTTCCTTCATCTTCAGAGAAATTTCCCTTCTCTCCAGAGAAAATTGAAATTTCCCTGAACAAAATTATTTGCTTTTGTAGAATCTTTTCTCTGTGAAACCAGAGAAAATTCAAATCCTTCACCAGAGAAAATTCAAAATCTTATACCAGAGAAAATTGAAACCAGAAAAAATTCCAAATCCTTTACCAATCAAATCTTTATCAGTTGAATAGAAAAGAAAGAATGAGAAGTGTAATATATATATACTAATAGTACACAACCAAAGTAAAGTGCTCACTAGATAAAATTCTGGACCAGAGAAATTATGGACCAGAGACTAAAACACAGAGAAAATACGTCTTCTATTGATTTGAAAAGTTACTGAAAATAAATTGCTCAAATTCATACATTTCACACTACCAATGGCCGACATACATACGCAGCTCAAACATCAAGAGCTATTAGAGAGGGAAAGAGAGATTCTAGAGAGAGAGTTTGAGATTCCAGAGAGAGAGAGAGAGAGAGAGAAACAATGACGGCAACGTAGATCTGATGTTGTTTCCTACCGGTCCACGCGACCGAACCGCTGAGGAGCTCGACCAGTCTAGGCTCGGCTATGGATTCAGATCATATGGCGACCAGTCTTCGAAATCGCGGTGGAGCTACGTAGGAACGGAGATTCGAACCAAGAATTAGGGCTATCTCGTGCTGATGAGGTTGATGATTAGGGGGCATCAAAGAAGTTTTTATCTAGTAATGGTTTTGAGATGAGAGATAGAGGAGAGAGAGTAGGGTTTTTTTGGGTCTGAGTCTAGGGCTGATGATTTTGAGAGTTGGGTATCAAAGAAGAGCTTTGTTCCTTCGGAGGAGAGTCAAATTTCTCTGGTATGATATATGGGTGTGGGTTTAGAGACTTTAGACATCAAAAAATAATATTGTGGATCTTTTCCATTACTAAAAATGGGAGAGGGACCTTAGACTAATTTTCCCTAAAAAAAAACTAACTTTTTATCAATTTCTCAAAACACCACAAAATGTTGTTTTCAAAAGCTCGCTTTTTGACATTTTTTTTTGTGTGGAATATATAAAAAAAATAGAAAGATGATATTATCTAAAACAAGTTAAAAGTTGGTTTTTCGGCTTTTTAACACTTCCCAAAAGAGCCCAATATACATTTGTATAAGTTGTTATAAATATATATAAATTATCTTATAAAATTGCATAAGTTTTTATAAATATATGTAAGTTAGTGTTAATGGGTAAACTACCAATAGGTCCTAATAGTTAGACTTAGGCTAGGTTTGGCATCCCTTAAAAAAGTCAAAAAGCCAAAAAGTCATTTTTAAGTCACATAATCTTATTTAAATTACATCACCTCTCTACTACATCACTTCAAACCTAACTCATATTTTATAAAAAGTCAAAAAGTGCACTTATTTAGAACATCCCAAACAATTGAAAATAAGTCATGGTAAAATTATCGCTAAAAATAATTTTTTGTGATAATTTTTTTACATATGTCACTAAAAATTGACAATTAATGACTTTTTTTGTCATAATTTTTATGAATTGTCGCTAAAACTTACAATTAGTGACTTTTTTTATGACAAATTTTTTCCATAGGACCTACACGTAAGTACCCTTAAGTTAATTCATAAAAATTTGAGAAATCATAACTTACTTATATTTGTGAGAATTTATGTAATTTTATAAAATATATATTTATAAAAATTTATATAAATACATATGATATGCACCTTACACATCTAAATATTTTATGCTAGTTTGGTTTTAGATGAATTGAACCGGTTCTGTGCTACAAAAATTAAAATCATAATTGAAGTGATTCTATTTATACACCATTAATTCTCCCAATATGTACTATTACGTAATTCACATCGATAATATTTTAAACTTTTGGGGACCTTATTTCTCATTTATGACTGACTAAAAACATATAAATGAATGAAACCAAACTAGAAATTAAGAGGTTTTTTTTGTTTTTTTGTTTTTGTTTTTGTTTTAAGGTGGTTAATAACCTGATTTAGTACTTGAAATTGAATATATTAAATAATAATCAATTAAGTTCATTTGATAACCTCATTTTTTTTAAAAGTGTTTAATAACCTGATTTAGTCGCAAAAATCTCATTTTTAGTCGTTGAAAGTCAATGGCGACTAAAATTTTTAGTCACTAGTTAGTCGGGGATTAATTGTTGGCCAAAGTATTTGACAACTAAAACTAAGTTGGTCACTAATTCACAACTTTTGGCTACTAAAATTGACTTCGCCAAAAGTTCCCAAATAAAAATAATTTTAGTTTGCAGCGACTAAAATTTTTAGTCGCCAATAAGTTTTTGTCGCCTACATTTAGGGGCCAAATATTTTAGGTGCCATTTTATGTTACATTTAAGGATCAAATATTTTAGTTGCCATTTTGTTTTACGTTTAGGGACCAAATATTTTGGTTGCCGTTTTAGTTTACGACTAAACATTTTACTCACCAAAAAATAAATATTTTAGTCCTATTGTATTTTACAACAAAACATTTTACTCGCCAAAAGTTTTTTCCTCGTCTTAGTAGCCCAAAACCATATTTTCAACGACCAAATGTCAGTTAGTCGCCACAAGTAAAATAAATGCCGACCAAATATTTTGTAGTAGCTAAAGTGTGTATCTTTGCTGACTAAATTAGTTTTAGTCGGCATTTTTAGTCGTTGAAGGTGTATTTTCCTGTAGTGTTATCACGTAAGACAAAGTGTATATTGGTGGGAAATAAGGATAATTTTCTTCTCTTACGTTCATTTGTAATCACGTTCTTAGGATTTTGTTAAAGATTTAAATAATGGAATAACAGAAGGGAGACATTAACACTTATGTAGGGATCAAAGTGAAATTTGACCAAAAGTGCAGGGAGGTGACTGTCACGATTTCATGTGTAGGGACCAAAGCGAGATTGGATCAAAAGTGCAAAAAATTAATTGTCATAATTTTATGTATAAGTATTAAAATGAGATTTGATGTAAAATGTAATTTACGTTTTTTATTTTGATGTGTTATTTTCTTAATGTAATCTCTTGTTTTAATAAAATCAAGCAATGAAGATAAAGGACAAGTTTTATTGTCAAAGTCAATTGTTCCATCAAGCAAATTGATGTCAAAGTGGCTTTTCCTTTCATTGGAAGAACACAAAATCTATAGTTCTAAACAGCCATGTATAAGAGCAATTTTCAAGTTGCAATGATCAAATGGATGATCCCATGTGAGGTAGTGTTTATATATTATGAATTGGTTAAAATTGAAACTCTATTCATATTTGTGTCATTTGAAAAAGGGTATGGCTTTTGTCCAGTTCTTAATCGGATTGGACCGTGCTGTTGGGCCCGTGGAGACTCACCACGGGTCCCGTTTTGATAATCTGAACCGTTCAATATGTAGAAATCGTCGAGTACTATAAGTCTTTAAAAAATCACGTTGATCGAATATCGGTAGCTATGTGATCAAATCAGTTTTGTACAAAAAAAGTGGACGGTGAATAAATTAACGGTTGACAAAAATCTGTTTTGATCACATAGCTACCGATATCCGATCAACGTGATTTTTTACAGGCTTATAGTACTCGACGAGTTTTACATATTCAACGATTCAGATTATCGAAACGGGACCCTTGGTGGGCCCCCAAGAACCCACAGCACGGTCCAGTCCGATTAAGGACTGGACAGAAGCTATACCCTTTGAAAAACCCTAGTTTCTAGTTATTTTTAGGAAGGGACGTCATGCTCCCCCACATCCACGGAAAAAAAATTGATTGTAACATAGGTGTTTGATAAAGTTGAAAAAAAATTGATTGTAACATAGGTGTTTGATAAAGTTGAAAATCGAAAATTGAAAACTATAAATTAAGTATTGAAAATTGAATGTTGAATTTTTTAAACTAAAAAGTTGTTTGATAAAAATTTAAATTCTAAATTAAAAATAATTCGTTTGATTTGTATAAGATTAAATTTATTATTTATTATAGTGTATATTGATAATAGTGTATATTGATACTTATGTTTAATATTTATAAATTCAATCAAAATTAAGTAAGTTTTAACCTATATTTTAAGACGTACTTAAAGTTTTAAGTAATATCAATTATGATTATCAAACGGGCTTAATTGATTATCACTTAATACGTTCAATATTAAATGCTAAATTATGGTGGTGTTTGATAAAGTTGAAAACTGAAAACTTAAGATAGAAAATTAAGTATTGAAAACTCAATGCTAAATTTTTAAGTTGAAAAACTATTTGATAAAAATTTAAGTGTTGAATTAAAAATAAATTGTTTAATATATATAAGATAAATTTTGAAATTTATTATTTTCAAATTGTATATTTCAATTTTTATATTGTGATGTGATGGTATTGGTGGTGGTGGTGATGATATGGCGGTGGTGGTCCTAGTAATGGTAGTTGTGGCATGGTGGTGGTGGTAGTAACAGTAGTAATGGTAGTAGTAGTAAAATTATGGTGATATTTATGGCAACAATGACAATGATGATGAAGGTCGTGTGATGTGGTAGTGGGGGTGGTGGCATGGTGGTAGCGGTAATGGTGATACATATGACAATGGTAATGAAGCTGGTAGTAGTAGTAGTGGTGGCGGCGATGGTGGTAGTAGTGGCGGTGGCATGTGGTAGTGGTGGTGGTAGTAGTGGTAGCGGTGGTATGATGGTGGTGGTGGTGGTGGTAGTAGTGGCGGCGGCATAGTGGAGGTAGTGGTGGTAGCGGTAACAATGGTGGTGGTGGTAATAATAGTGGTGGTGTCAATGACAAAATGGTGGTGGTTATGGTGGTGGTGGTAAACATGTAAGAGTTATTGTAGACGCGCCTCAAGGGCCTTATGCTACAGTTCGGACTCAAATTGTCACGGTTCTTAATCTGATCTCACAATGTGCAATGTGAGATTGATAAATCACCAAAGAGTCCAAATCCGGCAAATCGTTTTGGAAAACTGATTTTTAAGAAAGAAGTGCCAAACATGGATTGCTTTGCTAGATACAGAGTTGCCACCTAAATATTTTATTTTTGGGGAATTTAGAAAACCCTAACTCGTGCCTAAGGCAACGTGTCCGTCATCACCAAAGTTGTCTCGGCTCGGGAACTTGGGTACGATTGGGGAAGGTTAGCTATGAGCACCCCCGCTCGCCCGATCAAAGATCGGCCACTACTAAACATGATATATAGTTTTTGAAAACACATGTGTTCTTATTTCGGTTAATTAGCTAGAATTACTATGTGATGCGCACAGCAAAACAAGTATAGACTAGATCGCCTAATTTGGAACAAAGCATCGCATATCCGTTTGTTTGGAAAATGGTTTGAAATTTGCTACTCGTAAGTAGGCTAAAATGCGGATTTGATGAATTGTTCCAATTCAAGTAATCCAACCTTACCACAAGCATTCAGGCAGTTAATCACATAAGTAGTTAGCCTCATGGCAAGCATGCTATCATGGCAATCAATAACACACATGCAGTATGCTAAAGCATAAACACTCACAGTGTACTTCGAGCCAAAATAAAGAACTAGTTAGAAATCAATGCATGATCCTAGTTCATGTTCAGATGGCTAATGCAGCACATGCAAAATGCAACTAGATAGGCTCGGCTATTCTAATATGGTATGTGAGATACGATTAGATAATCATGTATTCAACTTGGAATTGAAATACGATGCAGTTAATATGATGTGCCGAGCCCGGTGCATGCAATGTAGATGAGTGATGCAAACATGCGAGCATAAGGATGCTAGTTTGAAACATGACCTAAAACTAACCATCGAAAGCAGGTAAGTAAAAGGGAGAAAGACGTAGGGTTGGAAGACATGCACACACGCACGCACACTTATTACAAAATTGGCCCTCTCGACGGAGGGTTCGAATAAATAATGCATGCCGGCTAATTAACTAACTAACAAGCTAATTAATTATTACATAACCGAATTGAATAACTAGCTACAACTAATTATTACAACAATTAACTAATTAACAAATTAATTAATTATTACAAATTGATGCTAACTAACAAGTAAGCATGAAAAATAGGCTGCTCTAGCTCTGTTCGAAGAAGGAGAGGATGCATGCTCGGTTCCCGTCCCGGTAAGCTCTTGGTTGCTCTTTAGAGGCTCTGTCTGCAGGGTGTCCTCAAGGAATTGCTGCTGAACCTTACCAAAACCAGTCTGGGGAGTGCATCAGTGGCCTGCCGGCCATGGGGAGCCACTGCCGACCAAAAATGAAGGGGTGCCGGCCATCTGCAAGGCACTGCCGGCCATCTGCAAGGCACTGCCGGCCACTGATGTGCTGGACACCAAGCTGCAGTAGAGCACAAAACAGAGAAAATGGAGGGTCTCCCAAGGATATGTACGCACTATGCCACCCCATACCATCTCAAAACATCAAGGGAAAGGCATAGTCGGATCTACGACCATCAATCACGCATCCCGATGCATGATGGCCAAAGATCCAACTTGTGCAAATCAATATGAAATGAATGCGCAAATAAACACATAAAGCCTAAAACTCTATCATGAATCATCAAGAGCGTCGGCGACCGAGAATTGAGACACGTTTCATCACTTGAAGTATGAAACGCCCCTCGTTCCTCGTGCTCGGATTAACACTTTAATCCAAACGACAATGCAAAACAAGCATGGCAAATATGCAATATGACTTAAGCATGCAAACATGCAATGCAATAACCTGAGCATGCAACAAGCATGTAAGCATGATGTGAGGTAACAACCTTGAATAACATGATAAAATGCAACATGAACATACAAACATGCAAGGCATGTGATGGCGGACAAGTATGCAACAACATACGAAATGAGACAAGCATGTGACAACATGGTAAGATGGGCTTACACTAAAGATGGATAGGCCTCAGCCATGCCTAAAATCAGTGGCCATAAGTGATGAATTGATAGTATGAAAAGCATGAAAAGGCAAGGCAAACATGCATGCCAATTGGCTCAAGGATTAAGGCACAAAGATGCAACTCTTAAGCACACTTAAAGAGTGACAAGCATGGATATGTGACAACAAGGTAAGCTCTGAAATCTCATGTAAATTGATGCCAAATCAACTAGACAATGCAAGCATAGCATGTTAGAAAGCTCAAAGCTCGAAACTAACAAAGGGACTTAAGCCATGGCCATGCAAGGCAAGCCCTGAAGGGCTAAGGGAACCTAAAATAGTCCCAAGGCAGGTCCAAACAAGACCAAAAACAAGCTCGAAGCTAGCCAACACGAGCTAGAACAAGAGGCCAAAAACAAGGAGCATGCAAGGCTACAAAAGAGGCAATGCACTACACCTATTGAAACCAAACGTGGCATGACTTGGACAACATAAAACAGAGTTACATCATGGTATAACAAGACCAAAAATGCACTGATATGATGAGCCAAAGGCTTAAGCTTAATGGCATGCACGAAAGTTCATTCTTGAGGCATAAAGAGCCAAGGCTCCAAGGCATTAAAAGCATGTCAAATGCAAGTGTATGGCCACATTTCATGGACTGAAATAACATTTAGAATGATGGTAAAACATGCAAACATCAATTGTATGGCATGGTAGGGGCTTCAAAACCCAAGACTAGCCTAAGCATTTACACTATAGCTATACAAAGCATGAGTGATATGGCCATGGCAGCCCAAAATAGTCCAAGAACAGCCCAAAACAAGAATAAAATCATGCTGGAGCAAAGCCAAAATATGCTAGGATGATGAGTCAAAACATCATGCACATAAAGCTAATAAGCAAAATTTGTTCTACAAGTATATGGAGCATGCAAAGGATGACCAAACCAGCCATGGACAGAGCCAAGGCAAGTCCTAAAAGTCACAAAAAAGGGCCTGAACCAAGCCTAAAAAATACAGAGAGGCATGCTCCTTTAGAAGGCCAAAAATGCAAGCAAACACAAACCAAAAGAGAGAGGGCCACCCCCTCTGATTTGAGGCCTCAAAACCACATGCCTACCACTGAAAATTCACTGGATTTCAGTGGTTAGAAGGCCAAACTAAGGCTAACTTGGAGGCCTTAAGGCATGGCTCAAAACAAGGCCAAACAAGGCCAACAAGAGGGTTGAAGACCCTCAACAGCTAAAAGACCTTAAACAAACTTCAAAAGCACTTAAATACAAGACTTTTTTTCAGTTGAAATCAAGGCCTAAAACAATATACAAGGATGGCCAAAATGAGGTACAAAAAAAGTGCTAAAAATGGAAAGAAGCTCACCCTTGAAGATCAACTTCGAAACCAGCAACTTCAGGGGGGTAAAACCTCACTTTCAGAGCTCAAGAAGTCCTCCCAAGAACCTCAATCCAAAGATGGTAGTGCATCTCTAAGTGTTGTAGTGTAAAAGTGCAAGGAAAATGGACTTCAAGGCACAAATCAACAACAATATAGAGAGAGAGAGAGAGATATTTCTTCTCCAAAAATCTGAACCTCTGCTAAGGAGAGAGGCTCTCTTCTTATATAGAAGAAAAACAATGCAAAGCTTCTTCAAGAAGCTTGGCAAGAGCTTCATCCCTCCATATACGTGTATGGAGGGCAGATAAAAGGATTCCAACTGGCTCAAAAGATCTGGAGTGAAACCTGCTGAGACAGGGGTGCTGTCGGCCATCAGGGATGGCCGACAGTGGCTCATTGATGGCCGGCAGGCTCAATCAATGGCTGGTAGCAGCAAAGTAGGGGCCGGTAGGTCCAAAATGGGGCTGGTAGTGCACCAAGAAACACATTCTGAAAGGACCAAGTCATGGTCCAAGAATGGGGCAGAAAGGATACAGGGTCTGGAAAGCTCGAACCTGTGACGTTCCGCCGTAAAAGTCGAATGCCCGACGAGCAATCGAACTTGTGTCCGGATGTACCTGCAAGCACAACCGAGTCTTGAGGACGGTCAAAAATGGGGTGTCTACATTTATATAATATCTACACTATTATTAAAAGTGAACTCACTTGGTGTCCATGAACTTTCTTCCCTCCTTCTACCAAGTGACTTTCTCTTCTTGCACCAAGTGTCAAATTTTACATCCGAAAAGAAAAAAATAAAAAAAAATAGTTATTAAACGAGGGGCACAAGACTTGAACCTAAATTTATTCACTTAACTTACTAAACAACACTTTCATCACTTAAATAACATAAAAAAATATGTTATCAATTTAAAATTAAAATTTATATTTTAAGCACACACATCGGGTGGGCTCACACCCCTAGTGTATATATATATATGTTCATATGTTGAAAATTGAGACTAAGGTAAGAAAATAGAACTTTTGAAATCAAAAAAGGTAGCAGAGAAATTGAAGAGAAAAAGAGGAATAGACAGAAGACTGTGTTACTGTGAAAAATAGAGTTTCGTGATTCCATTTTATGCAAAACCCTAGTTCATCTTCTTAATCGTTCACAATCTACTCTTTGTTTTAACCTAATACAATCATAATTTGATGTATATGTGGGGACAAAATGTGCATTGGTAGAAATGAGAGATGATTTTCCTCTCTTATCCTTATTTCATAGTCACATTCTTGTTACATGAATGGATTCTATTAAAGATTTAAACAAAAGAGTAACAGAAGGGAGATATTGACACTTGTGTAGGGACCAAAGTAGGATTTGATAAAAAATACAAGGAGTTAACTGTGACAATTTCATGTATAGGGACTAAAGGTTTGACCTAGAAATGTACGGAGTTAAGTGTTATGATTTCATGTGTAAGGACCAAAGTGATATTTGGTACAAGATACAGGGGTGCAAAATGTAATTTACCCATAAAGAAATTGGGAAAATGCACTAAAGGATTTTATTGATATAAAATTGCCTCAAATTGGGTTTCTATACAAACTTGGGGATTTAATCTACAAACATTATATGATATTCGTATGGCCTTGATTTCAACCTAAGGCTACCAATTGAATATCTCTGTTTACAAGTAATGTTCACTCAAACTTTGTACATAGGCCTGAGCGGATGCTAGTTAGCTACTAGTCCACCACAGCAATAGACTCTCAATTTTCTTGAGTCTCTCCAAAGCCTATCCATCCTCTAATTCAACACCATATACAAAATTTGTAATTCAATGGTACATGAAAACTTAGAATTGACCCTCCCTCAAATGTTTGGCCAAATTGCCAATTGGTTGGCGCCACGTTGTAGCTAGTAATAGTCCGTCCATCACTGGCGATGACTTGAAATGAGAGAGACTGACCATTGAACAAGAATAACTCTGCCAGTTTTGGCCCTAATTCCTAGATATGGGTTGCCACTCAGTGTTGGACCCCTTGATTGACACTGACTGGACGTCCCATGTGCCGCCAACATTGCTAACCAAGACCAGGTTGAAGTAAAAAAAGCCATTGATTGTAAATCTTATTCCTTATTTCTTCACACAAGATACCCTATCAAGGCCATCACACAACCATTTTTGTTAGTCAATTTAAAGGGATGACAAGATACTAACAGAAGGCAAGATACTAACAGAATACTCAATTCGGGTATCACACCCAATATAAGAGCACAAACTCCCTGGTCTTTATTCTCTAGTCAAATTTAATAGCTCTAACCAAGCAAATTACTTTGACTAAATTTTTAGTTAATTTGTTTGACTTTTGAGGATGTTCAGGGTAACAAAAAAAAAAAAAAAAATTTGTTGTCAAAATGAAATCCCAGAAAGTTGTATAAAACACACATAACAAATTTGTGTGAGGGCAATTAAAGAGTTACCTTTACCTTTGGAAAGATACAGGAACAATTCCAGATCTATATTAGGCAATTTGCAAGAAAGCAGGCTCTGCTAGATCAAAGTGCTGGAGGGGAGGGTTGCACTACCCACCATTGTCATTAAATTGAAAAGGGTTAGGTGGGTAAAAGTTTGTAGCAGTCACAGTGATGGTCCCAGGGAGGCACCATTGTGGGTCATCATTGCATTTGATCTCATAGCATGCCCCACAACTCAAGCTATTATTGAACAGAGCAGTGCTTAGTGCTGCAATGTTAGTGCCACAACGTTGGCTATACAAGTTGCCATATCCACAAGCACCTTCCGTGACACCAAAATCATCATGTATAAGAAAAAGTAAATTTTTTATGGGAAAGTTATATAAAACTCTAAAATTCATTGTGGTACGATAAAATTTAGGATACGTAAAATGTGATGTTGTGTGTCGAAGCAAGCAATTTTGATGTGCTGAATAAGTAATGTTATAAGTAGGGGAAAAAATCGTAGAAATATGGTCAGAATGCAATGCTGGCATCATTGCATATATTCTAGTTGAGTGTAGGCCCATTTAGAATGAATGTAATCATTCATGTTTGCATTGTTTTTCCATACTACATGGACAATTTGTTATAACTTACCCATTGTTCCGGATACATCACCCCCACCATAGAAAGTGGCATGAGCATCTTGCCACCCTTTATAGTCACCATATGCGCTGCAGAGGTATAAATTAAAGAAAAAAAAGAAAACAAATGAAATAGTGGAGAATGCTTGAATAGCCAAAGAGAAAGGATGAGAGAGAAAGATGCTAGAAAAGAGAGCAGATTGTGTGGTAATAACTTCTTAGTATAAAGAGAGAGAATGGGGGTTTACTTAAATAGGGGAATAGAGCCCAAGTTGAGGACTTTGAGGTGGTTAGATAGATGGGGGCATTGTTGTATGGTAGAAAATGACAACTTAGTTATTACAATAGTAGAGAGAGGAAATAATATGTATTGTATTCAATTGATTAATCATACACAATAACTAGAAGGCCTGTATATATAGGCTAAGAAAGAGTATCCTATAAGAAACCTAACTATTAGAAGAGTATCTTATAAGAAACTTAACTATGAAAATACAAATATATATTGGAAATCAATACCTAATATATCTAGGAATATATATGTCGCGCCCAAACCTGCCCCTATAGGTTTAGTGTGTAACCGGCCAGTAATCGTCGGATTACTAAAGGCTTCTGACCTTAATAACATAAAATATAAGGGGCTAGCGGAAGCAATCAGAGAAACATACATAGTCCATTGAGCTGTATAGACATATATGGGACAGAAATTCGAAAACGTATATATAGAACTGTTACGCCATACATATAATAGTTTTACGTCACATTCATTACATATAAAGCAAAAAGGGAACTTAGTCCACTATACAGATAAACCAAAGCTTATTCATGTATCAAAAGGAAACAAAGTCTTAAACGATCACACAAAATGGCCATAAGACTTGACTTAATTCGGAACCTTCTCGGGAGGCACAAAAGGGTGGCTGACAAAACCAAAACTCCAGGTCATCAACTCTTAGCCTGGTCACGAGCTTGGTCACTTACGTACATAATATAAACAGAGTGAGTGAAGCCCAGCGAATAATAATTGAGTAAAGAATTTAATAAATAATGTCCTTAACAAATTTCAAATCAGAAACAAATTCAGATTCGCATACTTGACTAGAAATCATAGCAGTTATATGTGGTACATTTATTTAGCTGTCATATCATAACAAATTTGCATAATCGGTATTGACGACCACATAGGTCCACATCTTGTGCACAAGTAGCTATGGTATTGTTACCCCCAGGCAAGGGCCACGTGAACATAGACCTCGGTATTGTTTCCTCCGGGCAAGGGCCACATGAATATAAGCCACAGTATTGTTGCCCCTGGGCGAGGGCCACGTGCATATTGGCCATGGTATTGTTTCCCCCGGGCGAGGGCCACGTGAACTAGGGATGCCACAAATACATTTCAGAAAAATGGACATTCATTCATGATTCATAAAATAGCATTTCAGAAAGCTGATCGTATCATTTAGTCAGAAAATACGTATAATCAAACATAGCTTTACAGAGTTATTACTCACAGTTGGCTCCAAAAGCAGACAGACAAAACATACTGATCAAATAGTGTACGGCGTGTGACCTACATAACACAACATAGCAAATACACATAATGAAACACACGTTCGGGTAGTACTTCACTTATTTCGTCTCGTTCTTAGTGTGCTTCTACATCTTATCCTCATTATGATGTCTTAAACATGGCCTAGGAATGCCTAGGATACAATGAGGATGCTAAAATACACTTGAAAACACTTAGGCAAATATGCTGAAAACAGGGGTCTTACTCGAGCGCAGCTTGCTTCGCTCGAGCAGATGTTCAATAATGTGAGTGGCCGCTAAAGCACAACTTCCTTCGCTCGAGTGGTCTATAAACTCTGCAAAAGTACTGGTTGTGTGAATGCTCCGCTCAACGGTCGCTCGAACGTAAGACTGAGGTCCTCGCTTGAGCACAACTATTGTCGCTCGAGCGGTCTGCAAAAATGGTAAACTTCTGGGAGCATGCTTTTTATGGTTAAACCAACTTTTGGTTGCCTTAGCAGAAGTGCAACATACTGAGTGGTCGCTCGAGCGTAGGAACTCTCACTCGAGCGAAGAGGTGGAATTATGGAATTTCCAAATTGTTGTTGAAGGTGCAAAACATGAATTTGAAACTTCAAACCTGCTCCTTTGGGCCTAAAACTCAAGAAAACACTTAGAAACTTGTAGAATATCAGGAAGGGAAGATCGTTTCACAAAATCAAGGCCCAAAAGCATGTCAATTGTTCAAATTTAAACTCAAATTTTTGAAAACATAACTTGCATGTAATGGCTTGACTTCAAAGCTTCCAAATCATGATCAAATGAGGTCAATAGATGGAAAACATGATAAACTCTCAAAACTAAGGTAGAATTGAGGCATGGATGTGAGAATTCTTAGCAATTCAACTCAAAATGCAAGATAATGTGCATGCATGCATGGATGGTATGATCCATATTTCTTCATCCTAGCTCAATTCTCTTGAATTCATGAACTCACCAACTCAAAAGCAAGACCAAAGGCTTAATTGCTTACCTTAAACCTTGAATTCACAAGTGTAAAGGATTAAACTTCTAAATTCTCTTCAATTCTTCAATAATTTCTAGCAATTCTCCTTTACTTGAGCTCAAACTTCCTCCTCTCCCTCTCTCTCACGTTTGTTATGTGAAAAGGCTCAAAGATGATGAGGAAAAGATGACTCAAGTGGTGTGTATAGGCCTTATATAGGCTTGCTTAGGGAATTAATTAAACTTAACTTAAGCTAAGCAAATTGACATTAATTATTCTAATTTAATTCGTTCCGAATCGATTTCCAATTAAACCTACCATAAAATTCTAAAAATTCTAAATAACACAGAAACCAAGTCAATTTTGTGATTTGATGCCGATAAGGCCTTCAATTCGTAGAACAGAGCAAAAAGACAAACAGATAGTCCTACAGCAGACAA
The DNA here is from genome assembly GCA_030407325.1 of Camellia japonica. Taxonomy (NCBI): domain Eukaryota; kingdom Viridiplantae; phylum Streptophyta; class Magnoliopsida; order Ericales; family Theaceae; genus Camellia; species Camellia japonica. The sequence goes on along the minus strand of JAPPVO010006159.1, from coordinate 19,558 downwards.
ATATAATCACAAATAATGCAATACACATGCAATTAACTCAGAATTCTATCTTAATTACTCATTAAGCATCTTAATCATGGTTTAGTGGTTAATCACAATTCGGGGTTGTTACAGTCTTTCCTCCTTAAAGAGTTTGGTCCTCCAAACTCGAATTACCTTCATTTTGGAAGAACATCAGGTCCAAAGGAAACAAATCAGGGTATCTTCTCATCATATCTTCCTCAGTCTCCCAGGTTGCATAGGTTCCTCCGTGGTTTTGCCAATCAACTTTTACCAACAATATTTATTTGTTCTTTAATCGTTTGATTCTAGGATTCACAATCTGAATTGGCCTTTCTTCGTACGTATAGTCATCTTCAGAAACACATGGGTCAGCTAAATCACATGGAATGGATCTCATAAATATTCCCGAAGCATCGAAACATGAAAAACATTATGCATATGTTCTATAAAGCTAGCTAATACGTCACCGAGTTGATCTTCTCAAGGATTTCATATGGCCCAACATATCTCGATGCTAATTTGCCTTTCACACCAAACTGAGTTTGCCCTTTCATTGGTGTCACTTTGATAAACACGTAATCCCCGACTTCATATTCTCTGTATCTTCTTCGAACATCTACATAACTCTTTTGACGGCTTTGTGCAGTTTTCAATTTTTGTTGAATCAATTTCACATTTTTCGTCGTCTCTTGCGCAAGTTTTGGTCCCAACAAGGGTCTATCACCTACCTCGGTCCAATAGACTTGAGAACGGCATTTTCTACCATACAGAGCTTCATAAGGAGCCATCCCAATACTTGAGTGATAGCTGTTGTTATATACAAATTCGGCCAATGGTAAGTAGGTCTCCCAATTGCCTTGGAAATCTAAGGCACACATCCTGAGCATATCTTCCAAAATTCGTATCGTTCTTTCTGATTAATCGTCTGTCTGTGGGTGATATTCACTGCTCAGTCTTAACTCAGTTCCCAAAGCCTGTTGTAAACTCTGCCAAAACCTTAACGTGAACTTCGAATCTCTGTCAGATACAATAGATACTAGCACACCGTGTAATCTCACAATCTCATTCATATAAATGTTAGCTAACTTGTCCACATTATAAAAAGTTTTAATAGGTAGAAAATGAGCAGATTTAGTCTAATGATCAACTATGACCCAAATAGAATCCATACCTCGAGTAGAGTGAGGCAATCCAACAATGAAATCCATCGTAATGTGCTCCCATTTCCATTCCGATATTGGAAATAGTTGAAGTAATCCAGCGGGTCGTTGATGTTCAGCTTTAACTTGTTGGCAATACAAACATCTCGCCATAAAATCTATAACACACTTCTTCATTCCCGGCCACCAAAAATTTTGTTTCAAATCATGGTACATCTTTGTATTCCCTAGATGCATTGCAAATTTAGAATTGTGAGCTTCGGTCATCACTCGTTTTCTCAGATCGAGACAGTCCGGTACACAAAATCGATTCTGAAACTTTAACCTATTGTTCTCAAGTACAAATCCTGGCTTTGGCTTTGAATCAATCTCATCAAAATTTTTCTTCAAGAACTCATCTTCAAGTTGTTTCTCTCTAATTTCTTCAACGATAGCAGGCTGGGCAGAGATGGCAGCTAGAATTCCGCCCCGTTCCCGCAACACAATATCAATCTCATTCATCGCCAAGTCACATAGAAACTCTCTCTGACCGGTGAGTAAACATGATAAATTTTCCATTGAATTTCTATTCAAAGCATCTATGATGGTATTAGCTTTCTCCAAATGGTACAAAATCTGCAAGTCATAATCCTTGATCAATTCAAGCCATCGTCTCTATCTCATATTTAGTTCTTTTTGGGTAAATAAATATTTGAGGCTTTTATGGTCAGTGTATACTTCGCAGGTCACTCCATGTAGGTAATGGTGCCAAATTTTCAAAGCAAACACCACAGCTGCCAATTCGAGGTCATGGGTCGGATAATTCTTTTCATGTGGTCGGAGTTGCCGAGAAGTATAAGTAATCACTTTCCCATTTTGCATTAACACACACCCCAAACCTTATATGAAGCGTTATTGTAAATTTGAAACCCATCAGTACCATTAGGTGAAGTCAAAATTGGTGTAGTTACTAACCTAGTGTTTAGTTCTTGAAAGGCTGACTCCCAGTACATTTTTCTGCGTCAACTGTGTCAATGACATGACAAGTTTGGAGAAATCTTTCACAAATCTTTTATAATTGCTAGCAAGCCCCAGAAAACTTCTGACTTCTAACACATTGGTTGGTCTAGGCCAGTCCACTATAGCTTCAATTTTTTGTGGGTCAACAGAGATACCATCCTTGTTGATTACATTCCCAAAAAATGCTACACTATCAAGCCAGAATTCACATTTGGACAATTTTGCATACAATTTCTTTTTTCTCAGAATCTGTAAAGTAGTTCTCAAATGATTCTCATGCTCTTCCCTACTTTTGGAGTAAATCAGAATATCATCAATAAATACAATTATAAATTCATCCAGAAATTGTTTAAACACCTTATTCATTAAGTCCATAAATGCTGCAGGTGCATTAGTTACTCCGAATGACATTACCAAAAATTCATAGTGTCCGTATCTAGTTCTGAATGCAGTTTTCTCTACATCTTCAGCCTTGACCTTTAACTGATGATACTCGGACCTAAGGTTTACCTTAGAGAACACTAGTGCTCCTTGGAGTTGGTCAAACAGATCATCTATTCGGGGTAACGAGTACTTATTTTTTATAGTTACTCTATTCAATTCCCGATAATCTATACACAATCTCAAGGACCCGTCTTTCTTCTTAGCACATAAAACTAGAGCACCCCAAGGTGAAGTGCTCGGTTGGATGAACTTCTTGTCTAACAAGTCTTGAAGTTGGCTTTTCAATTCCTTCAACTCAAAAGTTGACATTCTATACGGGGTTTTAGAAATTGGTTGTGTTCCGATTACAATATCAATAGTAAACTCAATTTCTCTATCAATTAAATCCCCAGGCAATTCATTTGGACATACAGCAAGAAATTCATTTACTACCGAGATATTCTCTACAGTAGGAGTAGCAGAAGTCACAGTCAAAACACAATACATATACCCTCTACATCCTTTTCTAAGCAGGTTAACAGCTTTCATCGCAGAAATCAAATATGGGGAGGAACTACCCCATTCCCAGTAAACACAAATTCAGGTAAACTAGGTGGATGAAACACAACAGATTTATTCACACAGTTAATAGTTGCACAGTACTTCGTCAACTAGTCCATACCCATTATGCAATCAAAATGATCAATACTCAGAGGCAGCAAATCAACGTACAATGTCATATCACTAATCATTATAGCACATGCTGGATAAACATAAGCACATATCATAAAACCCCCAAATGGTATAGAAACAGGCAGTAAATAATTCATGGATTCTAAAGGTCTAGTCAATTTTCGAGAAAAGGCATGCGACACAAATGAGTGTGTAGAACCAGAATCTATCAAGACATGCATTTTGGTTACAGATTGAAATTGTACCTGACACCATAGACCTAGTGTTCTGAACATCTCTGGGTACTAGTGTGAACACTCTCCCCTGTCCTAGTGTCTCATTTTCCGTGTTACCCCCGACATTAGCTTTAGTATTTGTTCTCGCTACAGAAGCAGACCCGACTGAACTTATTGCAGGATGATTAGTATCGTCGGATCTCAGTGGACAATCTTTGACCATGTGGCCAGTCTTGCCACACCAAAAACAAGCACCTGATGCACGGTAACATGTGCCTTTATGCTTTCTTCCACAATCAGGACTGTGATAATCCCGTCCCGTGTTATGTTAATTAACCTTAATTATGATTGTGGTTACGTGCTTAGTATGATTTTGGGTGCTACTTATATGATTATGTGTGTGTTTGAATTCCTATCTGTTTACCGTAGGAAAATCTGTTTGATTTTATGTTATAGAATTTAAATTGAAGGTCGTAGAGGCGTTAGAAAGTGAAATTGACTGTATTTTTGTGCTTAGCATGATTTTTAGAGCCTACGGTGAAATTTAATTAAAAATTGATTCGGATCAAATTAATTAGATTAAATGGAATTAAATTAAGTAAGGTTGACTAGTCTTAATCATGCTTAATTAACTTAAGCTAATCACCCACTATATATATATATGTTGAGTTAGTGCCTAGACTCATAAAAATTGAGCTCGTTTTCACCATTTTGCTGAGATTAAGTTATATAGAGAGAGAAATCTTCATCTTAGTGAGATAGAAGCTCAATCTTGAGGTATTGGCTTGGAGGATTGAAGATTTGGAAGCTAGGCTTAAGAAATTGCTAAACCTAGCCTCATTGAAGATAGTAGGTAAGAGTTTGAACCTCAATTTGTGAGTTAAGTCATTAAATTGTGGGTTTAAGAAGAAGATAACAAGATTAAATATGTGAATTGAACAAAGATTGTAGGAATTGAGATGAAATTATACATGCATGCAAGTATTTGCTTTGATTTTTCAAGTTTTGGACATGAACTTTAATAATCATGTTGAATTGGGAGTTGTCACTTACATGCAACCATGTTTTTTAAGTCTTGAAGGTTTGAAATGCATGAATTCTAGCATGGTATGTGACCAAGGTCAAGAATTGAGCTAAATATGATGAATTTGAAGTCATTATAAACATGCATGTAAAAGATTGCCATGAATTTGTGTATTTGAGCATGAAACATATGATCCATGTCAAATTTTGATTAAGATTCATGCTTTTGATCATCTTTTGCATCACTTAAGTTGAGAATGGAAGTTATATCCACATGCAAGCACAATTCATGGAAGTATAAGTTTTGGTTGCACGAATTTGAAGTATTGGAAATAAGTTTGGTATAAATTGAGTATGCATGTAATTAATTCATGGGAATTGAGCTTCATAATGTTGTAAATTTAGTATTTGAATCATGTTAGAAGATGCACAAGTGAATTATGAGTCCTAACAAGCAAGTTACATCAATTGGAATGCAAATTCGAAGCTCAAACAGAGTTCATGAAAACCCAAAATTCGGCTTGTCCGTTCGAGCGGGGAAAGTGCCGCTCGAGTGTAAAAATCAAACTCCCAGAAGTTTTACAGAGAATACACAGAGGCTCGAGCGGCCAAAGCTGCACTTGAGCGTACCCTGTTTTGCAAAACTTCTCACTTGAGCGTAATTTGCAAGCAACCAGTATTTTTGTAGACAAAAGGGGTTCGCTCGAGCAGGGAGCCCTGTTTCAGAAATTTTGAAAAGTCATTTTGTGTTTTGTTTTTTGTTCTCTTTCATTTCTAAGCACTCTTAGGCATGCATTGGGCATTGTAAATGACCTAAAAGAATAAGATAGAGGCCTAAAAGAAATAAATAAATTAAAAACGGAATGAATTGCTTGTGACCCAATGTGTTATGAAAATAGGGTCAAGCGCAAGGACAAATCATCCAGTAGATCACTGTGAGTAATATCTTAATAAAGATATGTTCAAGTACGTTATTTTCCAAACGTTACTTCTGTATAAACCTTACGAATTTGTATTTTGAATTATGGATGAAAATGTCAATCTTTTGCATAAGACTAATTAAATATGAATATGATCATGATCACAGATATGAGACACACATAAATATGAATGTGAGAATGATTGGGCCAAAGTCCGTTTGACATAAATGATTGGGCCAAAAGCTATTTGACATAAATGATTGGGCCAAAGGCCATTTGACATGAATGACTGGGCCAAAGGCCGTTTGACATGAATGATTGGGCCAATGGCCGTTTGACATGAATGATTGGGCCAATGGCCGTTTGACATGAATGATTAGGCCAATGGCCGTTTGACATGAATGATTAGGCCAAAGGCCGTTTGACATGAATGATTGGGCTGAAGGCTGTTTGACATGAACGAATTGGGCCCGAGGCCGTTTAATAAGAATGAATTGGGCCTGAGGTCATTTGATATATTTGGGACTAAGGTCGTTTGATGTATTAGATGGAAACTTAAATGGGCCTATGGCCGTTTGATATGTTTGCTACAAATTTCATTCATGTAACTCCTTTATTTTGATATTATTCACTGGGCTGTAGCTCACTCTGTATTTATATGTGTGTAGGTGGGCAGTGGAATGACTAGCCCCAGCCTTAGTGAGATTATGAAAGGGACCCGAGTTTTGTGAATTCAGCCCAAGTGCCTCATGCAAGAAGCTTTGTTTATGATCTTTTGTATTTTCTTTTGCTAGTTTCATTGGTCATGATAGACCATTTATGTGTATAAGCTTTTGGTATAGGTGACTATGTGTTTGAATGATCCTAGGTGCACAAGATGTTAACTACTATTTATATGGTGTGAGTTATTATCAAGTATATGGGAAATGTTTTTAATTTGCCATGTAACCACAGCTCATTGGACAAAATTTTTAAGTCTGCTTCCCCATCTGGCCCCATATTATTAATTATTGATTGATTTTTGTTTGAGGCCGTAGGTAATCTCATGATTACTAGCCGGTTATGACCTTAATCTATAGGGGCGGGTTCGAGTCATGACAGGGACAGTTTGGAATAGATCCACTATTCTGACTGGAGCTACTAGAGGATCCCTGTGTTTTGCTTTTTTGAAAATGACCGGCCCTTCTTGAAATTAAATCGAGATCTTTTACCCTTCCATTTAGTTGTTAGAGTTGGAGCTTGTTTCTTTGCTGCCAGGATGGCCTCTGCCATCAATGCTCTATCAAGTACTTGTACATATGTAGGTAATTTCAGTACACCTACTCGGTTATACACATCCAGGTCTAATTCCCTTTCAAATTTTGGGCCTTCTTGTAATCTGTGTTGACTATACGAGGAGCAAATCTAGCCAACTCCGTGAACTTCGCCTCATACTCGGCCATGGACATCTTTCATTGCTTAAGTTCTTGGAATTCAGAAACCTTTCGATCCTGAGAGCACTGAGGAAAGTATTTATTGTAGAAAATCTCGATGAATTGTGCCCATGTCATGTTCCCATTGCTATTTCAGATTAGTAACCACCATCTTCGGGCTTCATCTTTCAAGGTGTAGGTGGCCAAGAGAACCTTCTGAGTCTCAAAGCAGGGAAATACTTCAAATAATTTTTCCATCTCGAGTAACCATGTCCCCGCCTTCAATGGTTCAATACCACCTAAGAAAGTTGACGGTTTCATCTTTATGAACTTCTGCATTAGGTTTATGACATCATTGTTATCCGATTCAGCTTGGACGACGGAGGTTGTTGTCTTTGCTGTTATATCATTATTTCAGTTAGGGCTGCGAGCATCTATTCCATTCGGCTCATTTGAGCCTCTGAAGACTCAGCTGTACCGTCACTTCTTGTATTTTCCATTGCTATAGGTAAACAGAGCACTGATAAATATAGGTAAACAATTCTTTTCACAATGTTCAGGACATTCACTCCCAGTTCATTCGTTTCAATTTCATGAGTGCCTGATTAGATTCAATTTTCACATTTATAGAATTTAACACACGTACACATGCAAATGAAATGTCCCTACTTTTTTTCTAGAACATCTTATAGCTCATATGAATTTGTGTGTGCAGTATAACGCGTGCTCTGATACCACTCTGTCACAACCCAAACTTGCCCCTATAGGTTTAGCGTCGTAACCGATTAGTAATCATCGGATTACCAAAGGCCTCTGACCTGAATAATATAAAATATAAGGGGTTAGCGGAAGCAATTAGAGAAACATACATAGTCCACTGAGCTGTATAGACATATATGGAGAAACATACATAGTCCATTAAGCTATATAGACATATAGGGGATAGAAATTAGAAAACTTATATATAGAACCGTGATGTCATACGTATAATGGTCTTACATCACATTCATTACAGATAAAGCAAAAAGGGAACTTAGCCCATTATACAGATAAACCAAAGCTCGTTCATGTATCAAAAGGAAACGAAGTCTTAAATGATCACACAAAATGGCCACAATACTTGACTTAATTCGGAACCTCTTCAGGAGGCATAAAAGGGTGGCTGACAAAACCAAAACTCCAGGTCATCAACTCTGAGCCTGATCACGCGCCTGGTCACCTACATACATAATATAAATAGAGTAAGCGAAGCCCAGTGAATAATAACGGAGTAAAGAATTTAATGAATGATGTCCTTAACAGATTTCAAATCAAAAACAAATTCAGATTCACATACTTGACTAGAAATCATAGCAGTTATAAGTGGTACATCCATTCAGCTGTCATATCATAACAAATTTGCATAATCGGTATCGACGACCACATAGGTCCACATCTTGTGCACAAGTAGCCATGGTATTGTTACCCCTAGGTGAGGGCCACGTAGACATAGACCTCGGTATTGTTACCCCCGGGCAAGGGCCACATAAATATAAGAAACAGTATTGTTACCCTTGGGTGAGGGCCACATGCATATTAGCCACGTTATTGTTACCCTCGGGCGAAGGCCATGTGAACTAGGGATGCCATAAATATATTTCAAAAAAATGGACATTCATTCATGATTCATAAAATAGTATTTTAGAAAGTTGATCGTATCATTTAGTCAGAAAATACGTACAATGAAACATAGCTTTACAGAGTTATTACTCACAGTTGGCTCCAAAAGAAGACAAACAGAACAAACTGATCAAATAGCGTACGTCGCGTGACCTATACAACACAACATAGCAGATACACATAATGAAACACATGCTCGGGTAGTACTTCACTTATTTTGTCTCGTTCTTCGTGTGCTTCTACATCTTATCCTCATTATGATGTCTTAAACATGGCGTAGGAATGCCTAGGATGCAATGAGGATGCTAAAATACACTTGAAAACACTTAGGCAAATATGCTAAAAACAGAGGCCTCTCTCGAGCGTAGTTTCCTTCGCTCGAGCAGATGTTCAAAAATGTGAGTGGCCGCTAGAGCACAATTTCATTCGCTCGAGCGGTCTATAAACTCTGCAAAAGTACTAGTTGTGTGAATGCTCCGCTCGATGGCTGTTCGACGGTCGCTTGAGCGTGAGACTGAGGTCCTCGCTTGAGTGCAAGTATTGTCGCTCGAGCGGTCTGCAAAAATGGTAAACTTTTGGGAGCATGCATTTTATGCTCGAGCCAACTTTTGGTCGCTCGAGCAGAAATGCAACATACTGAGTGGTTACTCGAGCGCATGAACTCTCGCTCGAACAGAGAGGTGGAATTATGGAATTTCCAAATTGCTGTTCAAGGTGCAAAACATGAATTTAAAACTTCAAACCTGCTCATTTGGGCCTAAAACTCAAGAAAACACTTAAAAACTTGTAGAATATCGGAAAGTGAAGATCATTTCGCAAAATCAAGGCCCAAAAGCATGTCAATTGTTCAAATTTAAACTTAAATTTTTGAAAACATAACTTGCATGTAATGGCTTGACTTTAAAGCTTCCAAATCATGATCAAATGAGGTCAATAGATGGAAAACATGATAAACTCTCAAAACTAAGGTAGAATTAAGGCATGGATGTGAGAATTCTTAGCAATTTAACTCAAAATGCAAGATAATGTGCATGCATGCATGGTATGATCCATATTTCTTCATCCTAGCTCAATTCTCTTGAATTCATGAACTCACCAACTCAAAAGCAAGACCAAAGGCTTAATTGCTTACCTTAAACCTTGAATTCACAAGTGTAGAGGATTAAACTTCAAAATTCTTTTCAATTCTCCAACAATTTCTAGCAATTCTCCCTTTACTTGAGCTCAAACTTCCTCATCTCCCTCTCTCTCATGTTTGTTATGTGAAAAGGCTCAAAGATGATGAGGAAAAGATAACTCAAGTGGTTTGTATAGGCCTTATATAGGCTTGCTTAGGGAATTAATTAAACTTAAGCCCCGTTTGGGAACAGGCTAATTTAGTAACTTTTTGGCTATTTGACTAAAAAGGTAGGTAAAAAAAACTTGTATGTTTGGGATAACTTTTTGGCTAATTACGAAAAGCTGTGCAAAAAGTAGAGACAAGCCGTAATCTTTGGCTTTTTGGTATGGGTGGTTGGCTTTTTGGCTAATTTAGTAACTTTTTGGCTAATTGGCTAATTTAGTAAGTCCCCAAACGGGGCCTTAACTTAAGTTAAGCAAATTAACATTAATTATTCTAATTTAATTCGTTCCAAATCGATTTCCAATTAAGTCTACCATAAAATTCTAAAAATTCTAAATAACACAGAAACCAAGTCAATTTTGTGATTGGATGCCTATAAGGCCTTCAATTCGCAGAACAGAGCAAAAAGACAAACAGATAGTCCTACAGTAGACAGATATAATCACAAATAATGCAATACACATGCAATTAACTCAGAATTCTATCTTAATTACTCATTAAGCATCTTAATCATGGTTTAGTGGTTAATCATAGTTCGGGGTTGTTACAATATACCATATATACATTAACATCTCTCCTCAAACTCAAGGAGGATAAACATCTTGAGTTTGGAGAGATAAACTAAAACATGAAATAAAACTAAATAAAATAAAAGGCAAATAGATTACAAAGTTCGAAAGGGAGCTCAAGGGCTCTTGAAATAGATCAGAGGCCGAAACTAATGCCGAGAGACAGTTTATGGTCATGTCGGACTGCTATAGGAACTGAACGAAACTAATGTCGGGACAATTTAAGGTCATGCCGGTCCGTTGTAGGAACTAGCCAGAATCAATATCGAAACATTTTACGGGGTCATGTCGGACCATTGTAGAGACTGGATGTTGAACTAGCAAGCATGAAACACACATAACTTATGACGTTGTGCTGAACGATGATGACAACAGATGACTGAGTGCGCCACAGGGGGTGACTTGGATGGTACACTAGGGAATGACTTTGGTGGTGCGCCAAGAGGCGTGGCCGCTTGGGTTGTAAGCCAGAGGAGACGGCTTGGGTGGTGCGCCACAGAGGGCGGCTTGAGTTGTACGCCATAGGGGACGACTTAGGTGGTTTGCATGGTGTATAACCATGTTCACCATTATATAGGTATAATACACCCCTCAAACTCAAATAGGTTTAAAGATAGAAACCTATTTGAGGTTAAAGTAGAGGGAATGACAGAGTAGAGCAGAAGCACCAAAAAAAATACAAATTGTGAGTAATATATATATATATATATATATGATAGAGATATTGGGGTGAGAATAAACCAGTGGACAAAGGAAGAGATCACCACGAAGCGATACTGATATGAAAATATGACAGCGGAATAGGTTGAGGTTCGGCGGACGGCCAATGCAAGGTTGTCGCCTACCGGTAAGGCAAAGAACACTAAGAGCTTAACCTATCGCTCTGCTACCATGTTACAATAGTAGAGAGAGAGAGAGGAAATAATATGTATTGTATTCAATTAATTAATCTTATAGAATAAATAGCAGGCCTGTATATATAGGTTGAGAAAGAGTATCCTATAAGAAAGCTAACTATGAGAAAAAATATCTTATAAGAAAGCTAACATAGGCAATACAAACATATCTAGGAAATCAATACCTAATATATCTAAGAATATATACCATATATACATTAACATTAGGAATGCTAACATTTGTGAAAAAGCCAAAAATCACAAAACCTTAATCAAATAATGTTTTTTTTAGGGCAAATTACGGTGGTAGTCCCTGTAATTTACCTTTTTACATTTTGGTTTCTATTGTTTCAATTTTCTCAATTTTGCCCCTTAATTTTACAGATTATGTTATGTTAGTCCAATAAATAATGGCGGTTGAGTTTGATGGACGGATAATTATATGATGTTTCAATTTGGTCCCTGTAGTTTACAGGATGTGTCAATTTGGTCCATGTTGTTTTGACTTTCCAATAAACTACAGGGATCAAATTGATACATCCTATAAACTACGGAGACCAAATTAAAATATCATTTGATTCTCCGTCCATCAAACTTAATTGTCGTTATTTATTAGACTAATATGACACAATCCGTGAAATTAAAAGAAAAGAAATGAGAATATTTGAGTGGCATTAGAGTAATTAAGTAATATAAAGTGATAAACTTCCATAACCTTATTTGTCTAATATGGGTAAAGAAATAATTCAATTAAATTATTTCAATTGGTGATTATCATAAACAACTTACTAAAATTGAAATAAAGGGATATGTACAGTGGATCCTAATAATTAAGACAAGGGCCCCGTTTGGTAGAGCTGTGTGAAAGTGATTATAACTTATAGCCTAACGGCTTATAACTTATAGCTGTGAATATAAGCTGATTTTTGACTTATAAATTAAGTTTCTCCTCCCCCACTCAAAGAATAAGTTGATTTTTGACTTACAAAAAGTTATAAGCTGTATTATTAAGGTGAACCAAACACATCAAAATAGCTTAAATTAAGCTAAAAGCTGAAATAAGCTGGAAATAAGCCATATCAAACAGGGCCAAGATTGTTGAGTTGGGAAATGAAACACAAATACAATAGAATTTAATTTATTTTTGTAACTTTCATGTTAACAAAAACTTTCCGCTAAGAGAAATTATGGTCGTGTTTGGCTTAGTTTTGTAACCGTAATTCTAATAAAAAAAAATTATTTTTTTAAAAATTAATAATCAAACACAATTCAAAAATTATTTAAAAAACTCATACTCAAAAACACAATTCAAAAATTCTTTTCAAAATTCATAACCAAAATCGTTTTAAAAACTCCATTAAAAAAAAAATTCAAATTTATTTATTTATTTATTTTGTTCTTTAAAATTTTACTTAAATCATAATTTTAAAACTAAACCAAACTTAATTTACTTTTTTGTGATATAGTTTCTTAAAACTAATTTTTTAAGGAAGATATTTGAGAAAAAACTTTCTTTCCCCTTGTTGGGAGCTTTGTTGTCATTTTATTACGACTAAAAGCATATAAATGAATAAAAATAGACACAGCTTTGTGTCACAATAAAATTGAGAATTATATATACACTTTCCCATCAAATTACTTGATGGAACAATTAATTTGACAATAAAGATTACCCCTTATCTTCATTGATTGATTTTTATTAAAGTAAAAAACTACATTAAGAAAATAACAAATCAAAATAAAGAAATTAGTGAAATGTATTAAAGGATTTCACTGATATAAAGTTGCCACAAATAGGGTTTCTATTCCAACTTGTGATTAAATCTACAAACATTATATGATATTTGTATGGCCTGATTTCAATCTAAGGCTACCAATTGAATATCACTGTTTACAAGTATAGGCCTAAGCAGGTGCTAGTTAGCCACCACAGCAATAGACTCTAAAATTTCCATGAGTGTCTCCCATGCCTACCCACCTTCAAATTGAACATCATATACAAATTTTTTAACCCATGGCGTCGTGAAAACTTAGAACTGACCCCCCTCAAATGTTTGGCCAAATTGCCAATTAGCTGGCACTGCATTGTAACTAGTAATGGTCCTTCCATCACTGGTAGTGACTTGAAATGAGAGAGATTGGCCATTGAGCATGGAGTTGCTCCGCCAGTTTTGACCCCAATTCCTTGACAAGGGTTGCCAACCTGTTTTGGACCCCTTGATCGACACTGAATGGACGTCCCCTGCACCACCAACGTTGCTAACCAAGACCAGGTTGAAGTAAGAGTGGCCATTGATTGTAAATCTTATTCCTCCTTTCTTCACACAGGGCACCCTGCCAAGACCACCACACAACCATATTCATTAGTTAATTTAAAGAAGGGAGAAACTACTGACAATAAGACTCAATCCGAGTATCACACTCGATAAGACATCACAAACTCATTGGTCTTCACTCGATAGTCAAATTAACTAGCACAGATTAAGCAAATTGCTTTGACTAATTTTTTAGTAAATTTGTTTGACTTTTAGGAATGTTGAGGGTATATGTATATAATACTAGTTGCAGAAAAATAAATATAAAAAGTTGTACATGACAAAAGAGAAACATAGAGAGTGGTGTTGGGTCCACACCCTTCTCTGTGTTCAGTGCAACTAGCAAAGTTGTGAGGGTAATTAGAGAGCAACCCTTACCTTTGAAAAGATACTGGAACAATTCCAGCTCTGTATTGAGCAATTTGCAAGAAAGCAGGCTCTGCCAGATCGAAGTGTTGGAGGGGAGGGTTGCACCACCCACCATTGTCATTAGATTGAGAAGGGTTAGGTGGACAGAAGTTTGTAGCAGTCACAGTGATGGTCCCAGGGAGGCACCATTGTGGGTCACTGTTGCATTTGATCTGATAGCATGCCCCACAGCTCAAGCCATTGTTGAACAGAGCAGTGCTTAGTGCTGCGGTGTTAGTGCCATAGCCTTGGCTATACAAATTGCCATACCCACATGCACCTCCTGCCACACCAAATCATCAAGTATTAGAATCCCAAAACATTAAATTTATCAAATTTTACTAGAAAAATGTCATTCTTTTAACAGTCAAGTTTATAAACTCAAACAAAGTCACTTTAGTAGACTAAAACTCAAGATAAGTAAAATGTGAAGTAATGGGTCAAAGCAATGCAATTTTGTTCTGCAAAATCAGTAATTCTAAAATCACATATTTTATTTATTTATTTATTTATTTACAGATAAGTGCTCAAAATAACAACACTGCATATTCATCTTAAATGGGGCCACTAGAAAGAGTAGTGTTGTCAATACTACATTTTTTATGCATTTTCTTAATTTTTATTTATTTATTTATTTATTGTTATTTTTTTCTGTACTAAATGGAAAATTTGTCCAACTTACCCATTGTCCCAGATGATAAGTGCCGCGGAGGCATAAATCGAAAAAGAAGAAGAGTAGAAGAGAAACAATGGAGAATACTTGAATAGCCATTGATATATATATATATAGAGAGAGAGAGAGAGATGATAGAGAGAAGATTGTGCCGTAAGAGCCTCTTAGTACATAGAGGGGAAATGGGGCTTTACTTAAATAAGGGAATGGAGGCCAAGTTGAGGACTCTGAGAGGGGGTTAGATAGATGGGGGCACTGTTGAATGGTAGAAAGTGACAACTTAGCCATGCTCACTTTTGAGAGATGGCCAAAACCACAAAACCTGAATCAAAATGTTTTTCAAGGTTATGTACAAGGGATCAAAGTTGCACAAGCAAATGTTCTGACTAAACTACCAACTGCAAAGCTCACATGACCCCACAAAACACATGCACGTCACAACCGTCTCTATGTCATTTATTTATTTATTTTCCTCTCCTTCCCTCTATACTACGGATTACATGTCTTTCATGTGGCCAAATTTTTTTTTTATTTTTTTCCCCCTCACGTTTGACTAAAATCACACAGTCAACTAAGTGATTAGATTAATGGGTAATGTAGACAGGTTTAATTGGAGAGTTTGGGGCAGATTTGCAGCTACTTTGCGTATTTCTAAAAGATGCATTGGATTCTTTGACTCAAAATCAATGCCCTCTGTTTCGAATGCACTCTCAACCATATGATATGGTGAAAATCTTGAGATACAAGAATCTCAAAGTACGATCAGGCAGCTGACAGTGTGTTGGGACAGAGATAGGGATTTTGGGGATAGAGGATCTTGTGTCAGTACTCTAAGCCACCATTGCATTGTTAGTACACATTTTTTAAAAAAATATTTGAAGAGTTTAGAGCATAAAATATTCAATTATCCTATCAAATTTATGATTTCCCAAGTGTTAGTGGACTGTGTATGTTAACCCTCTAAATATGTCCTCTCTGACCTACCCCTGCAATGGCATCAAGATATAGCGCTGAGAACAAAATTTTTTATTATATTACAATTTTCCATTTTGAAAAACACAATAATACCATGAAGTCAAAAAAAGTAGTTAAAAAATGACAAAAAAATGAAGTGTGTGAACTTGATTCATTATGTATAATATATATAACCCAAATCACACTAAATTTGAACTTCCATTACACTTTATTTTCTTATCATAAATTTCCCCCAAAAAACTTCAGTGAAATTTTGTTCTCTTTAAGTCAAGAAAGAACCATAGCCTCCTAGGAGTAACCAATATGCAAACAATTGCGCATCCAAAATTAAGAGCTCGTGTTCTTTGTAGGTACCATGTGTTAACTTTTTTATGGTAAAAAAGCTTTGAGATCCGGTTGAGCTCAAGGTGCCTAGCAAAACTAAATGCTGAATGAATCACATATAAATTTCAAGAAACAAACATTAATATTTTTTGATATATATATTGCATTTTTCAACAATGTTGTGTAGTTATAGCTGAATCTTGAAACAAGAATAGGGATTGTGGATGCTGGATAAGATTATCTAGGAACCAAAGGTCAGTTATTATTTATGAATATTGTGGAAGACAAAACTATGTTAAAAAAAAGTTTGGCAATACAATATGTCAATCTATGAGATAGCAATAATTGTGCATATAATTGAAAATCATAATGGTACGTGCAAAAATGGTTTCATAATCAAGTTTTTAATTCTAAACCTGTGACTTATTGTCAAATTTGTTGTTAGACCTTAAATATTAGATAAAACTAGAAGGGTTAGTTAAAAAATAGGGAGGGGACTTGTTTAATACCCTACCATGTTAGAAGCACATGCAAGTACTGGTCATTGTGGACCCTTTTATACATGCATCATTATCATAGTTTTAGAGCCATCCATTTCCAAGCTTATATATATATATATGTGTAAAGGGGTCACACTGCCGGCTATTGCATACGCAGTATTACCCCACATGCAGAAAGATTATTTTCGTATAATCTGAATGGACTTGTGGAAAATCAATACAAAAAGAACAGATGTTCTGGCTAGCGTTTTCTTGGCTTCTTTTGAAAAGAAAATTGGGGAATTGGGGATTTAATAAAAATCCTTCTTAGCATCCAATTATTATTAATTACTAATATTGTTTTCATCAGTAGAAGCCAAGAAAATGTTTTGGCCAAAATCTTCAAAGTTGTCTCTTCTGGAAGAGAATATTGTGGAGGTGGAGCAGAGGATCTACACACCTAGCCCTTCAAGATTTACTCTCTCTCTCTCTCTCTCTCTCTCTCTCATAATAACATAATGACAAAGATCCTTGGGAATTTGGCTTTCATGTTATGTAAGAAAATAATAGCTTTGCAACCAATTGATGGCAATCTGATATGAACTTGATAATATCATATAAATAGACCGGAAAGGGGAAAAAAAAAAAAAAAAAGGAAAAATGAAGAAGAAGTTGTTTGAGTTTTTTAACTTAAATTTTATAAATTACCTGCTAAAGCAGTTGTGCGTTGAAAAATCTAAGTAGCATAGACACAGTCACATGACATTATAAATTAATTATACATCATATATATGAATAATTTATTCAAATATAATTAAAAAAATTTAACATAAATTAAAAAGCTATATATTACATAAATTAAATATCAAGATATCATTTATATAGCAATTACATTCAAAACAATGCAAAACAATTATATGACATTGCATTATACGTAATGTATTCATCTTATAAATGTTTTTAAACATATTTAGGACGCATAAGTTGTGTTATGAAGAATGGAAAACATTGTTATAATGAAGGGATTCATCATATCTGATGTATTTGGAGGGTTCAAGAAGTGTCACCGAAGTGTCCGATGTTATGAATTTGATTTTTTAATCAAGACACGTTGAAGAAGTGTTTGACACGCTTTTAGGAGTGTCCAAAGAGTGTCGTGTTGGATACGGGTGCCGGACACGACACGCTTCCTTTGTAGAAGTGTCCATGCTTCTTAGTTGAAAATGTAATATGTTTGGCATTTTTGGTAGAACTTTATTTTCCTTTTCCACTCAAAAAACTCAAAATAAAAACAAAAGGCTAATTATCATGGTGAAGAAAGAAATAAGTTGAAAACCTGAAAAATTATCAAACACCCTAATTATCAACATTTGTTCTATAATTTTACTACCTTTGATTTTGTATGACAAGAATGAGCAATTAATTTGAGCCATAAGACAAATATTTCCCTTTTTTTTTTATTTAAGAAGAGTATGGTTTCAATTTTTTCTATCAATATTTGTTTCAATTTTATGAATCTGACCAGTTTCTGTGATCATAAACCCCCAAAGTATTTTTTCTCTTCGAGAGTTTGCATCAAACCCTAAACCCACAAAAGGCATGTCATGAGGGGATTTATCCAAATGTTGTTGGTTAGAAACCAATGAAAGTGCCCTTCAAAAGGGTTTGTCTGTTACTCCCACTTGTGAGAGACTATGACATTGACATCCCTCAAGATGGAAAGAAACATAAGCAAGAGGGACATGAAGGGTCACTTCAAGTGGTACTTAATAGCAGGGTCACCATAAAGCATTTGCAGACAGCCCACATGAGCTTCCAGGGACCAAAACTCATACCGGTAATCGACTGCGTAGTAAAGAAATGTGCATTGGATTCATGCACAAAAATATACTTAGAAAAATAATGTATGATTCAGATTCAACTCTTGTATGACGAAGTCCACATCTTGAATGAATTTGGATCATATTAAATTTTTTGGGTATTTTACTGAGCACGGATTCTGTGTGCATTCCAGTGGTAGTTTGAGGTGGTAGGCCACCGATGGCGATGTAATATTCCATGTTAGTTATGTTTAGGGTCCCAAGCTCAAGTTTTGTGATTCTAATGTTGCATCGGGATGCAAAAGGTCACGTTCTGAATTAATTAATTGTTTGGCCTCTGCATACAAAGAGAGAAACATAATAATGTTTTTTGTTTTATTATTACTTTTTCACCATTTGAGGCTTCTTATATGTTCAATACAAGAACAAGAGAAAAAGAACCTTTATTATGAGATAATCCAACAATCCAAATGGAATCTAAAAATCCCCAATTACACAGGCAAAACAATAAAAAAAAGCATATGTGAGTAATTAAGAGAGAAGACCACCGAGGGGCCAGCTGGGTTGGTAAGGAGGTTTGCTCCCTTCCATACGGACCTGGTTTCGAATCCCCTAGCTGCTAAAGTGGGAGTCCGCTGGTTAAGGTGGCGCGGCTAGCTCCCCCAGTTTGGCTTGTAGAGTCGGCTCCTAAGGGGCCGGCTTTGGGGGTGTTCTGGCAAAAAAAAAAAAAAAAAAAGCACACAACTTACTATGGTGTCGGAAGAGCCATCGAAGAACCAATGAGTGATGTCTCCCTTCGGAATTTTGAGAGCGCTGGAGAGGGGGACAGCGTTGGACATAGTCGAAACCCTAAAGCACTCGATCCTCCAGAGTTCTGTCCCATTTTAGAAATGATCGAAATGGGTCTGGCTAGAGTTCGAAGACGACGGAGGCGATGGTGGTGGTGGTGGCGGCGGTGGTGGTGGTTGTCGAAAGCTTGCCGAGTACGGCGGACATTTCTAGTGGGTTCAGATATGAATCAGCATGATTGCGTTGGAGAAATTCTCGCAAGTGCACACTCATGGGAATTTGCTAAAAAGGTTAGCTTTTTAACTTTTTTTTACACAAAAAAAATTACAAAAAAAAGTCATTTTTTTACACAAAAAAATCACTAAAAAGTTAAAAAAAAAAAAAGTATTTTTTTTAGGATACCTGGTATTAAGATTTTATAGCATAAAAGACATCTAATATTTTCATAATGTTTAAGATCC
>JAPPVO010006158.1:0-25157 GCA_030407325.1 Camellia japonica | reverse complement strand
TTAACTGTTGATGATTTTACTCGATTCTCATGGGTAAATTTTTTAAGGGAAAAATCTGATACTTTTAATGCTTTCCAGGCCTTTAGTCCTTAAAATCCAAAATGAACAGGGTGTCCATTGGGCGTATCATAAGAATCCGAACTGATCATGGTCGTGAATTTGAAAATAGTTCGTTTTCGGATTTTGTGATATGCATGGAATTAAGCATGAGTTTTCTGCACCTATTACTCCACAACAAAATGGAGTGGTTGAGAGGAAGAACAGAGTTGTTCAAGAAATGGCTAGGGTCATGCTCCTTAGTAAGAGTCTTCCTCCAAAGTTTTGGGCCGAAGCCCTAAATACCGCTGTTTATGTCATAAATCGTGTGTATTTAAGGCCCGGCACTTTACAAACTCCTTATGAATTGTGGAAGGGTTTGAAACCTAATGTAAAATACTTCAAAACTTTTGGGAGTAAGTGTTACATCTTTAAAGATAGAGAGCCCTTGGGCAAATTTGACTCCCGAAGTGATGAAGGTATTTTCCTAGGGTATTCAACCAACAGTAGGGCTTTTCGAGTCTATAACCTGCGAACTTCATCATTAATGGAATCTATCAATGTGGTTATAGATGACACAGGTTCTCCTACTCCGGCATCGAATGAGGATGACAATGGTGAGTCCCCAATCTTGGATCCTGAACCACAAAATCAAGGAGAAGCTGAGATTCAATCACAAGAAAATGTTACAGCACCATCCTCTCAGGTAAGTTCAAGTCCCAAGAGTGCTCAAAGGGACATCACTCCTGTTGCCTCCATCACTGCAAGTCCTGAACTTAAACCATCAGCAAGGGTGAAACTGAATCATCCAGCTCAACAGGTAATTGGAAGTGTTTCGGATCGAATGAAAACCCGAAGACAGATTCGGGATGAGGTATCACACATGTGTTATGTTTCATTAATTGAACCTAAGAATTTTAAAGAAGCCTTGCTAGATGATAGTTGGGTCAATGCTATGCATGAAGAATTAGGTCAATTTGAACGTAACAAAGTTTGGACTCTTGTTCCCAGACCTAGAGACATGAATGTGATAGGTACCAAGTGGATCTTTAAAAATAAATCTGATGAGAATGGTACTGTTGTGAGAAATAAAGCCAGGTTGGTTGCTCAAGGCTACACACAAGTTGAGGGTATTGACTATGATGAGACGTTTGCCCCAGTTGCACGTCTCGAATCCATTCGTATTTTGCTTGGTGTTGCATGTTTTCTTGGCTTTAAATTGTTTCAAATGGATGTGAAAAGTGCTTTTCTGAATGGGTACTTAAAAGAAGAGGCATATGTTGAGCAACCAAAAGGGTTTGAGGACCCTAAATGTCCTAATCATGTCTACAAGTTAGACAAGGCTTTGTATGGGTTGAAACAAGCCCCTCGGGCCTGGTATGATAGACTTACTACCTTTCTTCTTGATAATGATTTTCAAAGGGGTAGTGTGGATAAGACTTTATTTGTGAAACATACCAAGTCTCATATTCTTGTT
This sequence comes from Camellia japonica, assembly GCA_030407325.1. Lineage (NCBI taxonomy): Eukaryota > Viridiplantae > Streptophyta > Magnoliopsida > Ericales > Theaceae > Camellia > Camellia japonica. Next base: position 23,644 of record JAPPVO010006158.1, on the reverse strand, counting down.
GCTCAGATATATGTTGATGATATTGTGTTTGGATCTACTGCTGAGCATCTTGTGAAATACTTTTCGGATTGCATGACACATGAGTTTGAGATGAGCATGATGGGAGAGTTGTCTTATTTTTTGGGTCTCCAAATTAAACAGTCTCCTTCGGGCATATTCGTTTCTCAGTCTAAGTATGCTAAAAATCTTGTGTCAAAATTTGGTCTTGAGTCTGCCAAACATGCACGCACTCCCATGAGTACCAGTCTTCACCTTTCCAAAGATTCCTCTGGTATTGATGTCGATCCTACCCTTTATAGGAGTATGATAGGGAGTCTTTTGTATCTCACAGCCAGTCGTCCTGATATTTCCTTCAGTGTCGGTGTTGTGCTCGTTACCAAGCCAATCCTAAAGAGTCTCACCTTCTTGCGGTAAAACGCATCATCAAGTATGTTAATGGGACCTTGGGGTATGGGGTTTGGTTTTCCACTGATACTACAGCGAAATTACTGGTTTTTCTGATGCCGACTGGGCAGGGTGTGCTGATGATAGGAAAAGTACATCAGGGGGTGTTTTTACCTTGGGAATAATCTGGTTTCTTGGCATAGTAAAAAGCAAAATGCTATCTCTCTGTCTACTGCTGAGGCTGAATACATTGCTGCAGGGAGTTGTTGTGCCCAAATGTTGTGGATGAAGCAAATGCTTCATGATTATGGAATTGAACAGAACACTCTCACTCTTTTTTGTGATAACACAAGTGCCATAAACATTTCAAAAAATCCTGTCCAACACTCTCGCACCAAACACATTGACATCCGTCATCATTTTATTCGAGAGTTAGTGGACGAAGGCCTTGTTGTTTTGGAACATGTTTCTACTGAGCATCAAAAAGCTGATATTTTTACAAAACCCCTTGACCTTCTTCGATTTGAGTTTCTTAGAAAGACCTTGGGTGTAATGACTCAGTAACTAGGTTGTATCCTGTTTTTCATGTGAGGTGAGTGTGTGTGGTTGACATACTGTTCTTGGATGTGATAATCTCATTGTGATTGAGTCCTGATATCTTTGCATCAAATTTTATATGAACACTGCTCATGTTGCTTACAAGATCTTATTCATCTTTGTTCATAGCTCATTTTGAATGCCCACACTCATTTACTTCATGATCTCATTCTGTACACATCCTTGAGATAAACTGTTGCAGGGGTTTCCGCACAAGTGATCAAAGTTCTCTATGGACCACTGACAGTGTTTCTTGTACTCTTTCAGAGGAATTGACCTATACTGGTATATCATGGGTGATGTTAAGTCTCTTAACCATCTACCATCCTAATTCACTTCCATGGTTTCTCCCTCAGTACATGATTTCCGGGCATTAGGAAAAGGCTACCTCAGAGGCACCAACCAGGCCATCATTTTGATTTCATTCTTCTCTGGTTGGTCTCCATACTCTTGAGCGTGTATGCCACCAGTGAGTGCCCACAAGAAAGAACAGTTATATATAAAAAAAAAAAAAAAGGGGATCATTGTCTGAGGGGGAGCTTCCGCATTTACTCAACAAATACCCCGTGATTCCTAGTGGTTTGACTTTTCTCTGTGATGGTGTGTTACTCTTGTTGGAGGTCCAGCCATCCGATCACTACGAGGATTAACTCTAGCTTTGTGACTCTCAAGGATTGCACACACACACATCATTTATATGAGCTCTCATGTGTGTTTTTGAGTTATGCATTCTCATGATGCTTGTGGCTTTGATTTAATACTATCAGTTTTCTTCATGAGCTTGTGTTTCATCTCTTTTCTCAAGTTTTCAGGACTCATGATCAGTGGATTCTCTTATCCTTGTGGTAAAGTCATTTACTTTGTCACCTTACTTGTTACAGGGCATCCTAGGTGTTTTATTTAAAAAAAAAAAAAAAAAATCCTTGGCTCGAGCGACCGGGTCCTCGCTTGAGCGAGCTTCTGCTTCTGCATAAGACCTGAGAGCATGTGTTTCTGGCTCGAACGACCATTTCTTGGCTCGAGCGACCCTGGCGTTTTTTGTTACCCTCACTCGAGCTAGCGAGTCTTCGCTCGAGCGAGCTGTCGCGATTTAAAATCTGCAGGGGGTGTCTCTTCAGTTCATTTTTTTCTCTCTTCGTGTTCTTCTCTCTCTCTCCCCTAGGGCTTTTGTTTTCTCCATTGCTGGGATCGTTTGCGGGTTCTCTCTTGATTTTGGGGTGTCTTCGTTTCTTCCTTGCACATTCCTAATCATTGGTAAGTTTTTCCTATTTTTTCCTCTTTATTTCGGATTAGGATTGTGCTTGTGCTCTACCTCTATCTAGACCTCATTCTTGTTGTTTTTTTTTTCTTTGCTTCTGATTTTGCTTCTCTTCATACTCTAGGGTACTTGATTTGATTTATCTGCTTTGCATTGCTTCTAGGGTTTCGCTTTGGGTTGGTTTGTCTTGGGAGTTTATTGGTTTGAACATTGGAGATTTTAGTTTTTCCCATTACATGATTTTGATTTTATACTCTGCTCTTGCCTTTTTAACATTCTGAGATTGGAGATTTTTGTTGGATTTTCACCTTGGGCACTTCTTTTCCCTCACCATATCATGCCATTATCTGATTATACTGTGTACATTGTTCATATCATGCTGTTGATTGATGGTTGCTTGATTGAGGTTATACATTGGGAGATGACTTCAAATGGTTGATTGATGTTTTCACATTGAAAATTTTTAGGGCTTTTCAGGTCTCATATTGGGATTTTCTTGCTGTTACATTATTTAACCATATGTGATTATGAGATTGATTCATGTGTTTAGTCCAGGGATTTGCTCCATATTTAGCACATATTTTATACTTATTGTTCTACCATGCTTTTTGGACTAATGGACTAATGTTTTTCTGTCTGTGTTTCTTGATTTGGTATTGGGAATTTGGGGTTGCTGGTTTTGGTTTTGGTTATTTTGGTTCTGGTTTCTTTGCTTCATGTCCAGTGTCTTGTGGGTTTTTGTTCCTCATGGCAGAAGCTTCTAAGCGTCGAAAGTCGACTGTTTCTCGCCCTTCTTACAACACTGCCAAATTTGAATCAAAAGAAAAGGCAAAATTGTTTCGAGAATCCTTTGCTTCTCGCAAAGTTCATTTAGAACGCAATGTTTTACCAAATGCGTTTGAGGTCATTCCCATTCGGTCTTTGTTTGATCCTTTAGGTGGTGATCAAGTGTTACATTTTTCCGGTCCACAAAATCTCAATCTCATCCGAGAGTTCTATTGCAACATCCATTCTGTTAACCGAGAAGCCTGTACCTTTCAGACTTGGGTTCGGAAGCAGTCCCTTGTCATTACTGGGGATTTGTTTCAGGTTTTTCTTGGTCTTCCTGAAGTTACTAATTGTCATTTTCCTTTTCTTACCAGGTCGGGTGTCAATTTTGATTTGGTTGCTTCAGAATTGTGTGGTGTTTCCAGGACGTGGATCGCCGGGACACTCATTCAGCAGAATGAGTTGCTTCCACGATTCCGTCTTCTCAATATCATTGTCTGCGCAAACATTCATGTCACCACACATTCTTCCCATATTACTCAGGACCAAGGATATGTTTTATACTGTATTCATCATCGCCTTCCCATTGACCTTCCCGAGATGATTGTTCTTAAAATGATTGGGGTCTTTGAGGGTCGTAAATCTTTAGGGCTTCCGTATGGTTTTTTCTTACCCGTTATCTCACTTCCCTTAATGTTCCTCTTTTTGAAGATGATGAGTTTGCACACCCTGTGAAACCCATTACCAAACTCACAGTCTCACAGAGTCAGGCTCATGTGAGGGGGAGTGGATCCGGGGTTGGGGGTTCTCATGCAGGTGGTCCAGGTGTTGCGGGTGATGATGATCCTCTTGCTGAGGAGGAGGAGGTTGAGGCTGCCCATGCCGGACCAGCAGCAGGTACTCATGACTTGGATCCGACTCTTGCTCATCGTCTTGATCTTATTGATGCACGCCTTGACGAGCAGAGTGCTATGCTGACACAGATTCTTTCTCTTCTTCAGTTGCAGCATCCTCCACCATCTTCTTAGTTTTTGGTTTCTTGGTTTGTTTTTCTTTTCCATTTTCTCTTATCCTGTTTATATTGCTTTTGTCTCTCTCCCGGCCAAAAAGGGGGAGATGGTTTTGGATATATTAGCATGGATATATTGGTTTTGGATATATTGGATATATTGGCATTGATATGATTGTCTTGGTTATATTTGGTTATATTGCGATGATTGATGGTTATTTACAGCTCAATGGTTTTCTGTGCATATTCAATCTTTTCCAAATTCTAGTGTGCAGATTGAATGGTCCTCAAGTTTAGATTCATTGTTATCTTTTTATAATATATTAGATCATTGGATGAGTTGTAATTATTGGATGAGTTGTAATTATTGTGTACATTCTTTGAGTTGTAATATGGTCAGGACATTGTTTAGAGAGTTTTGTCCGGGTATTGACAAAGGGGGAGATTGTTAGGTCCTATCTTGTCAAAATCCCGCGAACAAAACTCAGGGTTTGAGTTGTAATTTTTTGTGCATTTTTGTCTTCCTCGCTCGAGCGAAGATGTTCTCGCTCGAGCGAAGAACTGTGTCCAGCATAAAACCTGAAGGTGATGAATGTGCGCTCGAGCATGGTATTGGTGGATCGAGCGAAGGTCTATGCTCGCTCGAGCGAAGATGAAGGTGGCTCGAGCGACGAATTGCTTCCATACAAAAACCTGAAGGTGTTGTTTCCTCGCTCGAGCGAAGAGTTCGTGGCTCGAGCGAAGGCACTAGTAGAAATCACGCGAGATAAGCTTCTCGCTCGAGCGAGAGGAGCCTCGCTCGAGCGAGCTTCAGAATCCGGAAATTTTCAAGTGATTGGTTTCTTTCAGGATTGGGATTCTTTTTGGTTTTCTATAAGTAGATGGTTTTCTCCTAAAACTAATCTAACTTTTTTCTAGATCTGATTCAAGAATTCTAGAGTTTTGTTTGAAGTATTCTTCTGAGAGTTTGATGAGTTTTCTTTGATGTTCTTGAGAGAGTTCTAAACTTATGAGTTGAGATTCATACATCAAAGAGTTTGATACTACATATTCAAGAGTGTTCGCTTCGGTGGGATCCGAAGATCATCACGTAAAGTTTCAAAAGGCGTTTGATTCTTTACGTAGTCGTTAATTCGACAAGTGAAGTTGTGGTGTGGAATCAACTTCAGAATCAGTTCCGTGACGAAGGCGTGGTGAAAGAGTTACAGAAGATTCAGAGACAAATTGACTGGGTTGGGTAATTTGTATGGTTTCTTTGTAACCTTGTAGTCCTTCTGTAGTGGATTGATTAGTGGCGGTTCGCCCGTGGTTTTTTATTACAATTGAAGGTTCTTCAATTGTGGTTTTTCCACGTAAAAAATCATTTGTGTTGATTTATTATTTATTCCTAAAAACAAACAAACTAAAATCACTCTCGTAAGTGCTTGATGATTTTAGATTGAGTGTTTTGGAATTTTTGAGTTTTGGAATATTTTAATCTTTATCTAATCACGAATCACATAGGATTTTCAATCTCTATTCATCAGCATTTGCCGTGATCTCCGGTACAGTGCTATTCAAACTAGGGGCAACTTTCCGTTGCAATGAAGTGCTGAGGTATCATTCAAACTAGGGGCAACTTTCCAGTTGCTAGGATCCGGGGTTGTACATCTCAGTGACAGATCTTAGGCGTGTCCAGTTCTGATCCATATCGAAAATGGTTTTGAAAAGTTTTAATAAAAGTTGACTTTGTTCAAATTAATCTTTTTACAACTAAGACCATTTTTGGACCAAAGCGGAAAATTTTCAGTACCACAACCTTTAATTTCATTGATTTCAAAACAGAGTTCTCTTGCTCTTGCATACAATTGAAGTTGCTTTTTATTACACTCAGGAAGAAAACTTGAAAGTCCTAATAAAGCAATAAATCTGGGGCATAGTCAAGTCAAGTGTCCCTGCGCCCCCTGCCAGAGCTAGTTGAAGCCTCTGATGCCAACTTGGGCCCAATCTGTGCTTCTTCATTAAGCCAATCCCAGCACTCGTCAGACAAAGTGCAATTAAAAGTGGGAGCAGGGGCCAGAAGTTCTCTAATTCCCCACGCTGCGGCCTGCCGAGCCAACTGTGCGCCTCGAACTGGAAATGTAGCCGGATACTCTATCCCCTCTGGTGGGCAAGTTTGATCATGGCCGAACTGGCGCAGAATACGAAATGGGAAATAGAATACGCAGTGAGTCAAGCCAATCAATCGAATTCCCACCTGTCGAGACATGCTGTAGCTCATCGCCGGGAGATTGAGCCAAGGGCAACGCCAAGCAATGCGTTCGGCTGACAAATTGCACATCCATTCAAACCACCAGCTCTCATCAGGGGCATTGACTAGGCGTTGCCGAAAGAAGTAGCCGCGAGCTGAGTAAGCGGGGCAAGAGTCTACAACTTGCAATTTATCCATCAACCATATCTGGGGAGGGATGAAAAATGAGAGAATAAAGAATAGAGAGACGTGCGATGAGAGAAAAGTAAGATGAGGGTTTTGTGAGAAAAAATCGAGCCCGAGGGCCGAGTGATGTGAGCAAATACATATGAGAGCTTGGGTGGGAAACATTACCTGCAGCAGTAGTGGACTCCCTGCAAACCTGGTTGTCTCCCGACGGTAGAAAGTATCCAGGCCCATCAGTGTTTCTGCCAAGGTCATGGCGACGCAACTTCTTCCTTCTTTCAAGCCCTGGGCCACCTCAATTAGACGGACGTCGGATCCTCCGAAGCTGGAGGCAAACAGAAAATGAGATAGCATGCACAAGCAAAGGGCATGCTGTCGGAAGCCTTGCCAATGATGGTCGCTACGGTCACCGGCATCGGAGAATCGGTAAATCAAGCTCGGGATATCCAACATTCTGTTACCAATCAGGGATCGAGCATCATGCGCGTTGAGTCCGCACATCCGCCCTAAGCCCTGGGCATAGCCAAAATTGAGCTGGGGCAAGATTTCCTCGCCTCGCTCGGATTCCATCAAGGCTTGAAAATCTTCAAAAGTAGGACATACCTCTTGTCCGCCGAAGCTAAAAACGTGCGTCACCGGGTTCCAAAACCTTGCCGCGGCATAGAGGAAAGGAAGATGTAGCGGAGTCCGACCCAGTGTGAATAGTGCATTTAAGCCAAAACCCCGGAAGTTCAACTTTTCCGAGCCGTCTAGAGAAGAAATCCAAGTCGTGAGATTTTCTGCGAGAAATGCCTCCATTTTTGTGAGAAACGGTGATGAAATGAATAAGTTCCAAGGCTGGGGCTTTTATAGAGGGGTAAAACACTATTCAAGGGACACTTGTCAAAATTCTGGAGGTTGCGGGGGAAGTGGCCGGCCGGCCATCTATCCTAGTAGGCCGGCCACCCTCTAATCTCTAGCTACAAAATGCTTTCGGCCATGCATTGGTCCTGTTTTGCCCCCCGGAACGAAGTTTGAAGCATTTCTAGGCATCGGGAATGTCGAAGGCCTCCATTTCTATCAGTTTTGGATGCGTTCCATCATCCAGATTGTTCGTCCGAAGTACACTTTGTTGTGTTTTTGCTTATCGAGTTGTTGTTTTGTTTATCGAGTTGTAAGTTTTGTCGAGCTGTCGCATTTTGTGTTTTGAATTGCTACCTTTTGTTTACGTGATTTTGTTGAGTCTTGTTTATTAAGTCGTTAACATTGTTGTACTTTGCTTATCGAGTTGTAAATTTGCTAAGATTTTGTTATTTCTTAGTAAGTTGAGTTTTTGATTTGTTGCGTCGGTTCATTACCTGACCCGGTGAATACACAAAGCGCATTTTCATTCAATTCCATTTTGTGCAAAATGATGCGATGCGATGCTAAGAATTTCAAATACAAACATCTTTTCAAAAGCTGTTTCATTCCATCATGTTTTACAACAAATAAAGGTACAAGTTTTACAGAAAAGAAAACTGCCTAATAATGTGCAAAGTGCTACAAACTACTAGCTAAAAAGTAAAATAAAGCAAGAAATAACATCAGTATCCTCGGGAAAGGGAAGGAGGAGGCCCTCTCATCCTCTTTTGTGGAATAACCTCTGCACCATCATCACCATCCGGATCAGAGCTGTCATCCTCCGGATCTCCCTCGCCTCGCCTCCGCTCCCGGAACCAAGACCGGAGCCTCCCTCCCCAGGAGATGTCTCTGACTCACGGTCTGCAACCTCCTCCTCCTCATCCTCGACAATGGGTGCCCTGCGTCTGCGAGATGGCCCCGCTCCTCGAGCTCCTCGGTAAGGCCTGGATGGCCCAGCTCCTCGAGTCCCTGTACCTCGAACATGCCCAGCACCTCGACCTCTCTGAGAAGGCCCTGGTGGCCTGGCCCGCGGCGGAGCATATACGGGAGGCATCTGAAAGTGAAGAGTTCAATGCATCAGTTCAAATATGAAAAGCAGGTGCGAGTACAGTATGTGAGTAGGGTGTGTGCCAGATGTGTCCCACACAGCCTATCACTGCAGTAGAATGTTCAAAACCAGCATGTCATCACAAATATAATGCAAGGGAGATGAAGGGTACCTGGAAGCCCATGATGGACATCTGCGCCTCTCTACGCAGGACCATCCCCTCAAGTGAGGCCACCATCTCGAGCATCTGATCCATGTACTCCCGAGGTGGCTGCGGATACAAGCTCAAGTCATCAATAAATAAGCAACTGCCAAAATGTCTATGTGATAAATGAAAAAGTGGAACATACCGGTGGTGAGTCAGGATCACTGACATATCTGTGACCAGGCATCGGAGGCTCTATAGGGATCATAGTCGGAGAAGTAGTCCCATACTGCCAACTCGTCAACTCGGTCGGCATGTCTGGCCATCCGGGATGATAAGGGGACGGAGGGATCGGAGGGATCGAACTACCTCTACCCCTAGATGCACCAGCTCTGCTGGAAGAAGGGATGCCTGCAGCACGGCGCGACTCGAAGATGGTGCGCCAGTGGGCCTCAGTGGCGCAGCCCGCACTCCCGTCAAGGGGGGCATCAGATATATACGGCGATAGGTGGTGTAGTCCCCCTCTATGAGATATAACAAAGCGTCGGTGCCCTGCATAGCACTGATGACCTCCTGGGAAGAGAGTCTATCGGCAGTCCGCATAGTGACTGGAGGTACAGCGGGAGGGTCTTGAGAATCATACCCCCATATCTGACGCTGAAAGCGTTCCCCCAGGAACCACGCCCTACCAACTGGTCCCTCGAGCAGGAACCTATACTGGGAACCACTCGATCCTCCGGGTACTGATTTTGGAGATCATCGCCGAAGACTGCCCAGGGTGCCAAGTAATCTGCGGATAGCCAGTGCATAAATCAATCAGAAATCAGAATGTACAAAGCATATCAAAGATGAAAATGAAAGGAACTGAGAGTTCTGAAATACCTCTGTCGTCCGCACAGTATCAAAATACTGTCGCAGGCCGAAGAGAGTCTCTCGAGGTCTCGATAGGTGCTCGCCCTCGAATACTAATGAGTACGGAGTCATAAGGATCCCTGCCACCTCCATCTCCGGGGCTAAGGTGGGAAAGTATACGTACACCCACAGCTGAGAAAAGCAGTGCGGAATGTGAATACAAAGCGCTAAAGGTAGAATATAGAATGCAAAGTGCGCCGTGTGTGCAATGAACAAGTAATGAGGAGCAAAATGTAAATCAAGAGGACAGAATGTACCTCCCAGGCTCTCCAGTAGCCGCCGAGTAAATCCCCCCGCCCACGAGACTGCACTCATATAACAATAAAGGTAGCCAAGGCAGCGCCGCCCAATCATACTGATTGACCTGTGATAGGTCCACTAGGGCACTCAAGAGATACAGCCCCACAGTGTTCCCCCTATCAGCAAACAAAGTAGTGCCGAAGAGGAACATGAGGAAACCGCGGGTGTACTGCTCAATCTCCTCGGGAGACTCAGGCTCCATCTCTGGCCTCCGGAAGCGGGAAGAGAACCAAGTATACCGGACTCTCCCGGAAACTCTGTCTACAGGCGGGCGAGCCCCTAATAGATGAATCCAAGCAGCCTCCCACTCACCCATATCCTCGTCGTAGGGAATGGGTCCACCGCCTACGTCTAGGCCGGTGAGTACAGCAAAGTCCAGTGGGGTCATGGTCATATCCCCGGTGGCAGAAAAATGGAAAGAATTGGTGGTGTCCCACCATCTCTCTGCCAAAGCGGCCAACAAGGTCCTGCTGATATGGCACTGTGATAACCCCCTACAGAATGGTCCAAACCCTGCTAGATCAACCAGATCCCGGACGGCCTCTGGAAGCTCAGCATACCACTCTCTCGCAGCAAGAGAGCCGTATCCTCGTACAGTGCGAGAGCCAACCTGCGTTCAGAATGAATACATGTGTTCAGTACGCAAGAAAATACAAGCTGTGTGCAAATGAAGCGAATGAGTTGTTTGCAAATTGAAATGAACAAGCTGTGTGCAATTGAAATGAACAAGCTGTGTGCAATTGAAATGAACAAGCTGTGTGCAAATGAAATGAATGAGCTGTGTACAAATCTGTGGGCTGCGTGTTCACTAAATCTGGGCTGCGTGTTCAGTAAATTTGGTATTTGGGCTACGTGTTCAAATTTCAGAAAAAATCTGTGGGCTGCGTGTTCACTAAATCTGGGCTGCGTGTTCAGTAAATTTGGTATTTGGGCTGCGTGTTCAAATTTCAGAAAAATCTGTGGGCTGCGTGTTCACTAAATCTGGGCTGCGTGTTCAGTAAATTTGGTATTTGGGCTGCGTGTTCAAATTTCAGAAAAATCTGTGGGCTGCGTGTTCACTTTATTTATATCTGGGCTGCGTGTTCAGTAAATCAGTGTTTTGGGCTGCGTGTTCAAATCATTAATCAGTGGGCTGCGTGTTCACTTTATTTATATCTGGGCTGCGTGTTCAGTAAATCAGTGTTTTGGGCTGCGTGTTCAAATCATTAATCAGTGGGCTGCGTGTTCACTTTATTTCTATCTGGGCTGCGTGTTCAGTAAATCAGAGTTTGGGCTGTGTGTTCACTCATTAATCAGTGTGGCTGTGTGTTCACTAACTGGGCTGTGTGTTCAGAAAATCAGAGTTTGGGCTGTGTTCTACTCATAATCAGTGTGGGCTGTGTGTTCACCATCAACTTGGACTGTGTGTTCAGAAAATCAGAGTTTGGGGACTGTGCGTTCTACTCATAATCAGTGTGGGCTGTGTGCTCACCATCAACTTGGACTGTGTGTTCAGAAAACCGGAGTTAGGGCTGTGTGTTCTACTCTTAGTCATGTGTGTGCTATGTGCTCATTTTCAACTTTGGGCTGTGTGTTCGACAAATCAGTATTGGAGCCGTGTGTTCAATTTCTAACTAATGTGTACCGTGCGTTCACAATCAATCAGTGAGCTGTGTTCAAGAAATTCAAATGTTTAAGTCACATGTTCAAGATGCAAGTAAAATACTATGTCATAAGCTAAACTGTGTTCAAGCATGGCAAAGCTACAAAATGCAGAAAAATATACAGAAATGAAGTAAAATACCTCTCGTGCCTCGTGAGAGAGGTGCTGCTCCGGCTCTCGCAAAAGAAGATCCCCGGGTACCCGATCGTTGAACTCGGTGAAATGACGAAAAACTGCCCGCGGAAGCCTATGTGCCGACGGAGCGTATCTCGGGGATAAAAGGCCGGACCTCGGGGGCAATGCCATAATGTCAAAATCATCTCCGGCACCTGGAAGACCTCCACCATAAAAAATGACCCGCCATTTTGAGAATCTGCAAAAGGAGCAAAAATGAGCAAAAATGAGCCAAAATTGGAAAAAGTCAACTCTCGGGGAACGAAAAGTCAACAAAAGTCAACTCCCGGGAAAATTTTCCAAATATTGAGACAAACTTACCTCAGGTGGTGAAAACGAGAAAAGAAGCTCCGAAATCAAAATTTAGTCGGCTCAAAGTGCTTAAATCTGAAGGATTTCGCGAAAACAACTTGCGTGGAAGGCCGAGGGGCGCGTATAAAATGCAGATCTGAAGAAGAAAATGGTTAGGGAGCAAGGGAAGAATTTCACACTTGGGGTGATTTCGGATTGAGTGGAGGTGTGTATATATAGAAATAACCAAAAGACCAAAATGCCCCTGCTTTTGGGCAGTGGCCGGCCGGCCACCTTTCCTGGCTGGCCGGCCATTTACTTTTTCTTCCCCTGGCCGGGCCTCTCCTAGGGAAATGAGCTGGCCGGTGGTGTTCCCCACCCCCCCCTACTCCTGCAAATTTTGAGGAAGATCGGAGTTCCCGGGACCTGAAAAAGTTCAAGAAAAGTGCACTTTCTGGCGCGAAATTGCTCCGCCGGAACTTGCTGCAATTTCTGATATGTGTCTCATCATTATTCATCAAAATCAAGGTGTATCCTTTTTGAACATGTTGTAACCTCTCCGGGAGGTGAAACCGAGGCCGCGATTGAGTTGCCTTCGCCGAAATGCGCGTTTTCTTGCTCGTTGTTTCGCAACACGGGCACCCTGATTTGCTCGTTTTGCATTGTTGCGTATAACTTGCATTCTAATCAACATTTTGCATTGTCATGCATGATTTCTTGGTGTACCATATCTCTATGCTTGAACATGCGTTGTCACGCATTCTTTTCGCATTGATGTTTCACCCGCCGACACTGCGTGTCAGACTTTTGGAATTACAGGAATCACATTGAGTATATGTTGTTAGCATATTGTTCTTGTTGAATTTCTCTATTTTTGCAGGCACGATATTGTATGTACGGTTCATTTGAGGCTGGTGCGACCAGACGAATCGCGCAGGTATCGTATCTTCTCCGTGTGAGACGCGACGAGAATCGAATGATTCTCCGCATTCCTAACTGCATGAAATGTAGTTGTTGCTTTGCATTCTTGCTTAAAACTGTTGCATCTATTTGTCAATACTTGCTTCATTACAGCTTGCTGCACTTGCATGATCACCTGGCTCCGTGCCTATCACTTTGCATTTTGCCCCCTGCCTGCGGGCACACATCTCTGTTCATCTTGTATGATTGTCTAAGTCTTCGGCCTTGTCAAAAATGGGTCGTCTCTGGGCTTTGACATTCACTCCCGTCACTTCTTGACTTCCGAGTTCTGTCAAAGAGGGGCAACTGTAGACACCCCATTTTTGACCGACCTTAAGACTCAGACGTCACCGATTGAGCGCTCGGTGATGTTGCATATTGTGCTCGTTCAGAAGTCTCAGAGTCGCGGCCGTGCGCCCTGCCTCCGGACTTCCGAATCCTCTTCTGTGCCTTGCCTCGGTTTGCGAACCAGACTCGGTTTTCTCTGTTTTCTTTCCTGAGGGAGGGAGAGGTCTAGATATCTCTCAGTGGCCGTGGGCTACTTTCGTGGCCGTAGGCCATTTTGCCCATTTCGGAGCCCGGTTCCCGGTTTTCGGAGCCGTCAGGCCGTGTGCCTCGGTTCGGGACCGCCCAACCATCTCCGATTCCTCCGGTTCTTGGCAGGTACCTCTGTTTTATCATAACGAGGACACTGGGGTCTTAGATACCCACTTCGTGGCTGAATGCACTTTCGGTGCTTACAGCCGGTTTTCGGGCCCCGAACCTCGCGGTTTGGCCCCGAGCATTATTTTTGCATCGGTTTTGTTCATTTTGGCAGGTGCCTCTGTTTTATCATAACGAGGACACTGGGGTCTCAGATACCCACTTCGTGGCCGAACCACTTTCGGTGCTACAGCCTTTTTGGGACCCCGAACTGCGTGTTTGGGCCCCGAGCATTCATTTTGCATCAGTTTTTGTTCAATTTTGGCAGGTACCTCTGTTTTAGCACCAGGAAGATCACTGGAGGGTGGGAGGCCAGCAATTATCTCAGATAACCAGTTATGCTCCTCCGGCGCCCGTTTTTCACTTCCGGGCTAATGTTGAACACCCTAGGGCCATTTTCTTCCAACCACAACTACATATTTGTGATGAGGGCACATGGGAGGACCCTAAAAATGGTGGTCGGCCAGTAATTTGATTTTCATTTTTGAGCCTCTCTTTCAAGTTGAATGTTGTGACTCCTGTTTCAGAGTTGCAAATTCCAACCATGGGACCTTGTTCTACACACCTGGGAGGACACCAAAAATGGTGGCCGGCCATTAATTGTTTTCATTTTTGGCCATGGCCGGCCGGCCATGGGGAGTGGCTGGCCGACCAGTGGGGTGGCCGGCCGGCCATCTTCAAGAAAAGCACCTGGCCGGCCTGCTTCCCCTTTTGACACTTTACAGCTGTCCAGCTGTTTTTCAAAATCTTTGCCCTCCGGGGGATATTTTGGGAGGGAAAGCTTGGGTGCATTTCCCTCCCCTTTTACACCCCTTTTTTGCCCATTTAAGGGGCTGACCTCTTCTTTGTTAGGGTTAGCAAAATTTTCTCAAGAGCCATCTCCATTTGCCTCCATTTCATCCCAAAACCTAAAAACCTTCAAGTCTTAGCCTCATTTGTTCATCAACACCAAGCCTCACCATCACCACTTCCATTCCAGCAGCAAAGGAAGCTTTTTCAAAGGCTAAGAAGCAACAAATTCAAGCCAAGAAGCAACAAAAGCTTGATCTTCAAGGGTAAGTCCTTTTTCCTTTTAGCTTATTTTTGCTTCAATTTTCTACCCTATTTCTCATGTTTTGGGCTCCGACCCCTACTGATTTTAGGCTTATTTTGAGCCCCTCTACAACATTGTAGAAGGGCTCAACCTTGTTTGGCATCTCTATCATGCACCTCTTTCAATATCTCTTTGTGCCAATATTTTGCATGCTTTGTTTGGATTATGAGTGATCCATTTTCGAGCCTGATATAAACTGTGAGTGGGCCTATTTTGAGCCCTCTTCAACATTGAAGAAGGGCTCAACCATGTTTGGCCTCTCTATCATGCACTTTCTAATTCTCCATATTTACCGTAAAATTGCATGATTTATTTGGCCTATTTGTGATCTGATTTGGAGCATCTCATGAACTGATATTGTGCTTATTTTGAGCCCCTCTCCAACATTGAAGAAGGGCTCAACCTTGTTTTCATGCTCTGCATGCCACTTGCTTTGAATTCATGTTCTACTCTTGCTCTTGCATGCTATTTTTAGCTCATGAGTGATCTGTTTTCGAGCATACAATATATTGTGAGTGGGCCTATTTTGAGCCCCTCTTCAACATTGAAGAAGGGCTCAACCATGTTTGGTAACTCTATCTTACACTTGCTTCACAATTCCTCCAATTTACCGTAAAATTGCATGCTTTGTTAGGCTTGCTTAGCTTCTGTTTTGAGCCTTCATCAGGCTAGGAAAAGTCTTATTTTGGCCTTCTTCATATTTTGTTAAGGGTCCAAGACTGTTTGATGCATCCTTTTGGTATCTCATGTTATAGCTCTCTTTGTTGGCTTTATTTTGCATGCTATGTTGAGCATATCTACATACTGAATTGGGGATGTCATCTACTGTAAATGTGCATATTTTTGGTCCCTCTTTAATGTTGTAGAACTGTTTTTTCAGTTTGAGCATTGTACATATCATTGCTTCATTATTCCCCTCTTTTCCCCCATTTTTGCATGCTATTTTTGCCATACTTGTGATTGTTGTTTGGCCATTCTTTGTACTGTAAAAATGCTATTTTAGGGGCTGCCTAGCATCTGTCTTTACATGTCTGTCCATATTGTGCATGTTTGGCATAGCTGTAGGCCATTTCGGGTGCATAACATTGCATTTCGGGCATCGGGTGTAATTTTGCTATTCGGGGACTGTTTTTGCATCATTTTGGCTGCTGAAATTTACATTTTCCATATGCCATATGCCACGTCTCATTTCATGTCATTTCATGCATCGCCTCGGTTTGCGCGCCCGTGGCACGCATTTCGAGGCACTCATTTTTATCCGACGGCCTCCTATGTGAGTGTGGCTGAGGCCCTCTCATGTTGGTATAAGCCCATTTGCATTTGCATGCCATTTCATGCTTTGCATTGCCTCGGTTTGCGTGCCCGTGGGCACGCATTTCGAGGCACTTCATTTTTATCCGACGGCCTCCTATGTGAGTGGCTGAGGCTCCTCATGTTGGTATAAGTCCATTTTCTGCATTCTGTATGCCATTTTCGCATCATTGCATTCCGTATGCCATTTCTCGGTTTGCGTGCCCGTGGGCACGCACTTCGAGACATTCATTTTAGCCTCATTATATATCATTTCCATGTCATTTTGCATTCCGTATGCATCGCCTCGGTTTGCGCGCCCGTGGGCACGCATTTCGAGGCACTTCATTTTCATCCACGGCCTCTTATGTGAGTGTGGCTGAGGTCACTCATGTTAGTGTAAGTCCAATTGCATTGCGTATGCCATTTCATGCCTTAGATCATCGCCTCGTATGCGTGCCCGTCTGACGCATTCGAGGCATCTCATTTTCATAGCATTGTGCATGCTAGGATTGTATTTAGCTGCATTTCATGCATACATGCATATTGCATCGTGTTCGGGATAGGAGTTAGCCCGGGCACGGGAAACGAGGCGTTTCGTACTCCGAGTGACGGAACGGGTCTCAATTCCCAAGTCACCGACACTCCGGATTACCCATGATGGAGTTAGGTTTTGTTGTAGCATTCATCTGCATTGCACCCATATTGAGTTGTGCAATCCGATTCCTCGGCCATCATGCATCGATATGCGTGATTGGTGGCACGAGATCGAGGCATGCATATATTTGTGAAATACATTGCTATGCCCTTTTCCTGCTCTCTGTTGCAGCAAAATGGAGAATTGCAACTTTTCGGAGTCTGGCGCATTTCGAGAAACATTGCAAACAGAGGCTAAATTGGGCATCCCAGTGGATTTCTCGCGCAAAGGCAGCCCAGCATACATCATTCATCAGAGCAAGGCAGCCCCTGGCTTGCATGCCAGTTTAAGCTTTCTTAGTTTAATTGTTAATTAATTAGAATTTATTATATTAGGATATGTATTTAATTTGGACTGTATTATTCTTTATTTCGGACTGTATTATTTATTCGGACCCTCTGCGCGAGGGCATAACTGTAATAAGTGTGGGTGAGTGTGATGTATGTCTTCCAACCCCACGTCTTTCTTTCCTTTTATTTACCCGCTTATAATGGTTAGATTAGGGCATATTTCAATTAGCATACAGTATGACAGCATGTTTGCATCATTCATCTGTTTTGCACGCACCGGGCTCGGCGCATCATACAAACTGCATTTGTATTTCAATTCCAAATTGAATACATGTTAGTTGTAGCATTCCATACCCATGTTTAGAATAGCCGAGCCTGCTATAGTTGCATTATTGCATGCGTTGCATTAGGCATTTCTGTATATTAGGATCATGCATGATTTCTAATCAGTTTTGTTTTTGGCTTGGAGTACTCGGTGAGTTTTATGCTTTAGCATCCTTGCATGCGTGTGAGTGACTGCCATGAATAGCATGCTTACCATGAGGCTATATGCTTATGTGATATAACTGCCTTGAATGCCTGTGGGTGGAGGTTGAGTTACTTGAGGGACAATCATTGAATGTTTGTTTTAAGCCCACTAGATAGTGGCAAAATCATGTTTTCTAAGCCCACCTGAGGGTGGCAAATCCGCGTCTTAGCCTACCTGCGGGTAGCACCATCAAACCATTTTCAAAAACAAACATGAAATGTTTTGTTCCAATTCAGGCGACTCAGTCTATACTTGTTTGCTGCGAGCATCACATAGTAACCTAGGCTAATAACCGGAATAAGAACTCACAATGTTTTCAAAAACAGATATCATGGTTAGTAGAGGCCGGTCTTTGACCGGGCGAGCGGGGGTGCTCACGAAGTGACCTTCCCCAATCGTACCCAAGTTCCCGAGCCGAGGCAACTTTGGTGATGACGGACACGTGGCCTTTGGCACCGAGTCAGGGTTTCCTAAATTTCCCATTTAAAAAATATTTAGGTGGCGACTCTGTATCTGGCGAAGCAGTCCATGTTTGGCACTTCTTTCAAAAATCTGTTTTCAAAACGATTTGCCGGATTTGGACTCTTTGGTTCAAGATTAAGAACCGTGACATTTGAGTCCTTGAACTGTAGTGACCCCAATATGAACAGAACGGGACTTAACCCTCCCGGGGCGTTCGGGGACGTCTACAGCTCATGACATCTCTCGCGGCCGTGTGCTGGAGCCTATCTCTCTCTCCCTACTGCTGGAGGGGCGTTGATGGTCCTGCTTCTGTTGCTGCTTGTCTTATCGGTAGAGGTGTGACCTGAAAAGGCAGTATGAATATGTCAACCACAGTATGTGTATCAGATGCAAGTATGGTGTGCGGAATGAGTACATGCAGAAGTCAGATATGGTAGGTGAATGCAATGTGCCAGATATGATCTATACATGCAGTGTATCAGTGCAATATGGGGAAATGTTTAGTCAAAATGTCAGTTTCAGTATGCCAGCAGAAATATGATGACCAAAATATAAGAGAACTAAAAATTACCTGAATGCCATAGGAGCCGAGTATTGCCTCCCTCCTCAAGATCATGCCCTCGAATGAGGCCAGTATCTCAAGCAAGCTCTCGACATAGCCTGTAAGTGCCTGCAAATACAATTTGGAATGATCAGAGTCTGGACGGAATGTATGTCTGAGTATCTGAGCGAGAATGGAAAATTATAGTATATACCGGAGGTGAATCAGGTGTCCTAACATATCGGTGACCAGGCAACGGAGGCTCAATCAGAATCTGATAAGCCTCTCTAGAGTACCGCCAACCTGTCAACTCAATCTGATGCTCTGGCCAGCCGAAACTCTGCCTAGCAGGGGGCATCCCTTTGGCCCTGCCCCTCGATGCTCGGCCCTGCTCGTCGAATAAGCATCTGCTGCTCGGGCCCTGCTTGTCAAAAGGACATCTGCCTCTCTCTTTGTATGAGCACGAACACCCGTCAAGGGAGGCATGAGGTGCGTTTGAATGTATGTCGTGTAGTCCCCCTCTCCGAGAAAATATTCCACCTTCACACCTCGTGTAATTCAATGATCTCTTCAGAGGAGGGATTCTCTGTGGCCCGCATGGATGGCGCAGGTGGCATGGGGACCGTCTGTAGTAGCAAACCTAGCGTCTGGCGCAAGATGCGCTCACCTAGGAACCAAGCTCGGCCTATTAGTCCCTCGAGCACAAGCCGATAGCGAGAAGTGCCCCAAACGCCGGCGAACTCATATCTAACACCCTCTGGCATCGTCGCCCAGGGCTGCTATATGATCTGCAGACAGCAAGTGTATAGATTGATCAGTTACCATTAGATATGCAATATGAATCGTAGTTGAAAATAGAAAGAATTGTGAGTTTTGAATTACCTCTGCTGCCCTCACTATATTGAAATACTAGTGAAAAAATGAAACGGTCTCTCGGGGCCTTGGTTGGCATCTCCCGTCATACTGGTGAGAGTACGGCATGACAGGCGGCATCTCTACCTCTGGCTCTGGGGCAAGTGTCGGAAAATAGGCATATACCCATAGTTGTAAAAGCAAGAGTACGACAATGAGTATACAATAGATAAACACAGATAATGTAGAAAGTAAAGTATGTGTGCAATGTCTAGAAAATGCAGAATGCAGAGAATGCAGAATACAAAGAAAATGCAGAAAGCAAGGTGTGTAGCGCAGTGTATAGAAAGTGCAAATATAGAGCAGAAATTAGACTATGTGTGTGCAGTGTGCGGTGTGTGCAGTGTATAGAAAGTGCAAAGCAGAAAGCACAGTAAAGAATGCAAAGCAAAAAAGTGAAGCATACCTCCCAGGCTCTCTAATAGCTGCCAACCCTGTTCCCGCTCCCGCGGGATGTCAAGCTCATATAAACGTGTAGGGTAGCGAGGCCAGCATCGCCCCAGTCGTAATGCTGGACCTGAGATAAGTCTACCAAAGCACTCAGAAGATATAGCCTGACTATGTTCGCCCTGTCAGCAAATAAGGTAGTGCAAAAGAGGAACATCAAGAATCCTCGGGCATACTGCTCAATCTCCTCGATAATCTCTGGAACTATCCCTCTGAACTGGTCTGCAAACCAGCTGTACCAAACTGTCCCCGATCGGAAGATAGGTTGGCATGCCCCCAGCAAATAGATCCAGGCTGCCTCCCACTTGCCCATGTCAGTATCATATGGGATCGGCCGGCCTCCTACCTCGATGCCCGTTAGCATAGCAAAATCATACAGGGTCATCGTCATGTCACTCGCAGTATAGAAATGGAAAGAGTTGGTGGTGTCCACCATCTCTCTACCTGCAAGCCCAGTAGGGACCTACTTGCCATAAGGTATGACAGCCCCATGCAGAATAAACCAAACCTCACCTTGTCAACGATCTGGCGAACACTAACGAGGAGGTCCATGTACCACTCTCTCACCGATGTGGTCCTATATGCTCGGGTAAAACGAGAGTCCACCTATGTTCAGAATGAGGAGATGAAATACAGTGCATGAATGTGTTTGGAATGAGTAGATGAAATACAGTGCATGAATGTGTTTAAAGTAAGCAGATGAAAAACAGCACATAAGTGCAAACTATACAGGAAGTGTAAAGTACTTCGCAAAAAATGTGAGAATATAGTGCATACCTCAGAGGCGCCATGAGATAGGTGAGATTCTGGCTCTCGTAGCAAGAGATCTGCTGGTGCGCCTCGTGTAAACCTGCTGAAATGACGGACTATATCGGGCGATAATACATGTGCCTTGGAGTGGTATCTCTCTGAGTCGAAAGGTTGAACTCTAGGTGGTAATGATATGTGCTCGGGATCTCCCTCCATCCCTGGAGAACCTCCGTCATGAGGAATGTCGTCTGCCATCTGGAAAGAAGGTGAAAAGTAGGCGAAAATGAGCAAAATAGGTGGAAAATGCCGAAAGTCAACAATAGTCAACTCTCGGAGAGAGAAAGTGGGAGAAAAAGTCAAAGCCCAGGAAAAGGCACCAAACTCAAGACAAACCCAAGGGAAACAAACCTCAAGTGGCGAAAATGGAGAAAAAAGCGCCAAAAACAAATTTCAATCGGTTCAAAACGGTAGAAAACAAGGGGTTTTAGCAAATCAACTTCGTGTGGGGCGTTGGAAAACCCGTGTAAAGCACGGATCTAGGAGGAAAAGGTGCCTAGGGAGGAAGAGGAGGTATTTTCGGCAATGTAGGTGTGAGCAAATGTGGTTTGGAGATGTGTACTTAAAGATCTCCATGCAAAAAGACCAAAATGGCCCGAATTGCCACAAGTGGCCGACCGGCCACTTTTTGTGGTCGACGGCCACTTTTCTGGCCGACAGCATTCAGAAGTGGCCGACAGGTAGGCGACACTTCTTCAGGGTGGTCGACATCTTTCCAGTGTTCTCCCTGTGTTTTTTATACTGTTTTGTGTCCTCGGTTCTCGAGAAAGTGCAAGAAAAGTTCGCTTTTCAGCTCAAAGTGTCTCTGCAGAAGTTTCGAAACATGTCTTCGATGCATGACTCATCATTAGTCGGCATGACCAAGGTGTATCCTTTTTGACGTATATTGTAACTCCTCCAAGAGGTATATCGGAGGTTGCAACTGAATCGGTTTTATTAAGGCACGTTTTTTATCGTTGTATAGAACGTGCATTTCTTTATTCGATATTTTGCGTCGAGCATGTTGTTATCCTCGCATTGAACATGAATTTTCATGATTGATTATTGCGTGCATCCTATTGCATAGAATATGCATTTTTTCGTCTCTTGAATAGAACATGCTTTTGTTATTACTGCATAGAACATGCTTTGCTAATCTTGCGTAGAATGTGCACACTTGCTATATTATACTTGCGAGGATTCTTTCTTGTGCAAGCATGATATTGTATGTACGGTTCATTTAGAGGAGCTCCAGGTGAGACCACTCTTGTCCTTTTACACTACTCCTTTTCGGTTAGAAGCATTTAGGACGTGTTCTGATGCTTATACCACCCTGTTTTGGTTAGAAACATTAGGACGTGCTCCGATGTTTATACCCCCCCTGGTGTTTACACCACCTACTCCTTTCGGTTAGAAACATTCGGGTACACCCGGTGTTTACACCACTCCTTTTCAGTTAGAAACATTTGGGTACGCTCGGTGTTTACACCGCTTCTTGTTTTGGTTAGAAACATTGGGACGTGCTTCGATGTTTATACCACTCCCCCCAATTAGAAGCATTTGGGACTTGTTCCGATGCTTATACACCCTTTTTTGGTTAGAAACATTGGGACGTGCTCCGATGTTTATACCCCCCCCCCCTCCCGGGGGTGTTTACACCACCGCCTCCTTGTTTTGGTTAGAAACATTCGGGTATGGCCGGTGTTTACACCACTGCTTGTTTTGGTTAGAAGCGTTCGGACGGGTTCCAATGTTTACACCGCTCCCCTTTCTCCTCTCGTGTGTGACGCATTAGGATGCTTCGGTTAGAGACATTTGGGTGTGCCCCGGTGTTCTCGTTACCCCTTTTCCTTTTCGTGTGTGACGCGTTAGGGCATTTTTGGTTAGAAACATTTGGGTACGCCCGTAGTTAACACCATCATCTTCTCCTCTCGCCTGCGACGCATTAGGAGGCTTTGGTTAAATGCATTCAGACGAGTTCCGATGCTTATACCACTCTTTGATTTGGTTACATATATTTTGGACATGTTCCAATATTTATCGCTGTTCTCTTTGGTTCAGAACATTAGGGTGTGTCCCCGTGTTAGCACCATTTCTCTCCTCGCATGTGCAATGCGTTGGAATCTGTTTGACACCTCAAGTGCGCCCGATGGATTGTGTTATTCTTTGCCTTTCCTGCGTGATGCGTAGTTAAGCCTGCATAATTTTCTTACATCCTTTATGCATGAAATGTAGTTTGGCTTGTGCTTTTCACATGTGGCATGTTTACTTATTTCTATTCATGTTCAAGTTTGTTGTAGCGTTTCTTTGCATAACGCTTGCATTCAGTTGTTTCATTACATTCTCATTGCATGATCATAAGTTATGTTGTTGCATCATGCATATCATTTGCATCTTGCCCCAAAACTACACTGGTTTGATTCCTTGCAAAGGGATACGTAGGCAGCCTGCGGGCGCAACCGTTCTTTGTTTTGTTTGGTTGTTTGTCTGAGTCTTCGGCCTTGTCAAAAATGGGTCGTCTCTGGACTTTGACATTCACTCCCGTCATTTCATGACTTTCGAGTTCTGTCAAAGAGGGGCAACTGTAGACACCCCATTTTTTACTGACCTCAAGACTCGAACGTCCTCGTTTGTGCACTCGATGATTGTGTTTGTTTGTGCTCGTTTTGAGCGCCCAAAGTCTTCGGCGGAACGCCTTGTCTTTGAGCCTCTAAACCTATTTGTTTTGTGCTTCTTTTTGGGGCGAACCTTGTTGCCTCTTGCCTAGAAGGGGGAGGGATCTTGACGAACATCTTTTGTTCTTGTCAGCTACTTTTTGTGGCCGACGGCCATTTGTCTCCTTTTTTAGATATTTGTTTGCAAACTGTGCCAGCTGTTGTTCACTGAAGTGCATCACCAAACACGTGTATGAAGGGATGAATACAAGCCTGAATCTTGATTTTCTATATATAAGGGGTGCTCTCCCCCATTTGGAGAGGTTAGACATTTTGGATCAAAATTTTCTCTCTCTCTCTAGAATTCTCTCCTCTCTTCTTGTTTTGTGCTTGGTAGTTAGTTTTCTCTACTCCTTTGCACACTAACCCTTAACCAAACTCGACCACCTTGGAGC
>JAPPVO010006157.1:0-20205 GCA_030407325.1 Camellia japonica | reverse complement strand
GTTTGGGACTGCGTGTTCTACTCTCATAATCAGTGGGCTGTGTGTTCACCATTAACTTAGAACTGTGTGTTCAGAAAATCAGAGTTTGGGACCTGTGTGTTCTACTCTTAGCCAGTGTGTGCTGTGTGTTCACCTTCAAATTCGGGTTGTGTATTCGACAAATCAGTGTTTGAGCCGTGTGTTCAATTCTTAACTAATGTGTACCGTGCGTTCACAATCAATCGATGAGCCTAGTGTTCAGAAATTCAGGTGTTTAAACCGCATGTTCAGGATGCAAGCAAAGTACTATGTTATAGGCTAAACTGCATGTTCAAGCATGGCAAAAGTATGAAATGCATGAAAAATACAGAAAATAAAGTAAAATACCTCTCGTGCCTCGTAAGAAAGGTGATGCTCCGGCTCTCGTAAAAGTAGATCTCCGGGTGCCCGATCGTTGAAGTCAGTAAAATGACGAAAAATGGCCCGCGGAAGAATGTGCACCGACGGGGCGTATCTCTTGGGAATAAAGGGGCGGACCCTCGGGGGTAGCGTCATGATATCGAAATCATCCCCGGCACCTGGAGGACCTCCACCATGAGGGAAACTACCCGCCATTTCAAAAAATCTGCAAAAGGGGCAAAAATGAGCAAAAATGAGCTAAAATTGGAAAAAGTCAACAAAAGTCAACTCCCGGGAAATGGAAAAGTCAACAAAAGTCAACTCCGGAGAAAATCTTCCAAATATTGAGACAAACTTACCTCAAGTGGTGAAAATGAGAAAAGAAGCCCCGAAATCAAAATTTAATCGGTCCAAAGTGCTTAAAATCGAATGTTTTTGCGAAAACAACTTGCGTGGGAGGCTGAAAAACGCGTATAAAGTGCAGATCTGAAGGAAAAAATGGTTTGGGAGGCAAAGGGAGAAGTTTTCGCAGCTGTGGGTGTGATCTCGGATTGAATGGATGAGGGAATATAAAGAAAATGAGGCGAAAAGACAAAACTGCCCCCTGTTTTGGACAGGTGGCCGGCCGGCCACCTTTTCTGGCTGGCCGGCCATTTGCTTTTTGGTTTCTGGCCGGTGACCTCCCCTAGGGCAACCACCAGGCCGGTGGTGTTCTCCACATGCTCCTCTAGCTCTCTGCAAATTTTGAGGAAGATTGGAGTTCCCGGGACCTGAAAAAGTTCAAGAAAAGTGTACTTTCTGGCGCGAAATTGCTCCGCCGGAACTTCAGCTGCAATCTCTGACATGTGTCTCATCATTACTCATCAAAATCAGAGTGTATCCTTTTTGAGCATGTTGTAACCTCTCCGGGAGGTGAACCAGAGGCCACGATCGAGTCGCCTTCGCCGAAATGCACGTTTCCTTACTCGTTGTTTCGCAACAAACGGGCACCCTGATTTATGCTCGTTTTGCGTTGTCGTGCACATAACTTGCATTCTCATGAGCATTTTGCATTATCATGCATGTTTTCTTGGTGTACCATACCTCTGTGCTTGAGCATGCGTTGTCACGCACGTTCCTTTCTCGCATTGCGATGCATTCACTCGCCGACACTGCGTGTGTCAAACTTTCGGAATCACATTGAATAATGTTGTTAGCATATTTTTCTTGTTGAATTCTTCTTTCTTTTGCAGGCACGATATTGTATGTACGGTTCATTTGAGGCTGGTGCGACCAGATGAATCGCGCAGGTATCGTATCTTCTCCGTGTGAGACGCGACGAGAATTGAATAATTCTCCGCATTCCTAACTGCATGAAATGTAGTTGTTGCTTTGCATTCTCGCTTAAAACTGTTGCATCTATTTGCGAATACTTGCTTCATTACAGCTTGCTGCATTTGCATGATCATTAAGTTACATCTGGCTCCGTGCATATCACTTTGCGTTTTGCCCCCTGCCTGCAGGCACGCCTGCGGGCATATCTCTGTTTATCTCACCTGTTTGTCTAAGTCTTCGGCCTTGTCAAAAATGGGTCGTCTCTGGGCTTTGACATTCACTCCCGTCACTTGTGACTTCCGAGTTCTGTCAAAGAGGGGCAACTGTAGACACCCCCATTTTTGACCGACCTTAAGACTCAGACGTCACCGATTGAGCGCTCGGTGATGTTGCATATTGTGCTCGTTCAGAAGTCTCAGAGTCGCGGCCGTGAGCCCTGCCTCCGGACTTCCGAACCTTCTTCTGTACCTTGCCTCGGTTTGCGAACCAGACTCGGTTTTCTCTGTTTCTTTCCTGAGGGAGGGAGAGGTCCCGTAGACCATCTCTCAGTGGCCCTAGGCCATTTTGCCCTTTTCGGAGCCCGGTTCCCGGTTTTCGGAGCCGTCAGGCCGTGTGCCTCAGTTCGGGACCGTCTACCATCTCCGATTCCTCCGGTTTTTTGCATGCATCCTATTTACTTACTTTACTCCTCTTGAGGGACACTGAGGTCTGAGAGACCCACTTCGTGGCCGGATGCCACTTTCGGTGCTTAACAGCCTATTTTCGGGACCCCGAACTGCGTGTTTTGGCCCCCGAGCATTCGTTTTGCATCGATTTTCGTTCATTTTTGGCAGGTACCTCTGTTTTATCACCAGGAAGGTCACTGAAGGGTAAGAGGTCAGCAATTGTCTCAGCAATCAGTTATGCTCCTCCGGCGCCCTCCGACGCCCGTTTTTCTCACTTCCGAGCTAATGTTGACCACCCTAGGGCTACCTTCTTCAAGCCGGAACCACATATTTGTGTTGTACACACATGGGAGGACCCTAATATCACATGGCCGGCCAGTAACTCAAATTGAACCTTTTGAACCCCTCCTAAAAGTGGCCTGTTCTCTCTCTTGTTTTAGAGTTGCCAATTTCCAACCACAGGGTTGTGTTGAGGAGACCTGGGAGGACACCTTTCTCCTATGGCCGGCCATTAATTCTTCTGGACCATTTTGCCCCTTGGCCGGCCGGCTATAGGGGGTGGCCGGCCGGCCACCTGCAACAAAAACAGCAGGCCGGCCATGCTCCTTGGGAGGTGTGCCTTGCAGCTGTATAGCTTTTTCCCCCAAAAATATCTGATTTCGGGGGACTTGGGTAAAAAAGGGAACTTAATCCCATAAGTCTACACTTTTTTTCCTCCATTGCTCTCCATCCTTGCATACATACAGCAGCTCTAGCTCTCTCTCAAAGGTTAGAAGACTTGGTTTGAGCATACACATACATATCTCTCCATTTCTCTCTCATTTTCCCAAGTTTTGGCTCCATTTCTTCACTACCACCAAGCACCACCATCACTACTCCATTCCAGCAGCAAGGAGGGGTTTTTCAGAGGCTTAGAAGTAGCATTCCTTGGTCCAAGAGGTAGCAAAAGTTTGGTCTTCAAGGGTAAGTCCATTTTCCCTCTTTTGTAGCACTTTTTTGTCCTACTTCTTAGCCCTATTTGCTTGCTGTTTTGGGATCCGACCCTAACTGAAAGGGTCATTATTTTGAGCCATATTTCATGTTTTTTTAAGGGCTCAACCCTGTTTGAGCCCCCCATTTGGTACTTGCTTCAATACCTCTTTGTATGCCAATATTTTGCATGGTATTTCTAGCCTATGTGTGATCTGTTTTTGAGCATGATATAAACTGTGAGTGGGCTTATTTTGAGCCCCTCTACAACATTGTAGAAGGGCTCAACACTGTTGGGGGCCTCCATGTGGCACTTACCATTATACCCCTCTTTGGCCCCCATTTTTGCATGCTTTTTTAGGCTTATCTAGCTTCTGTTTTCGGCCATGATCAGAACTGAAAATGGCCATATTTTGACCTTCTTGGCATGTCTCATTAAGGGTCTTTGGCTGTTTGGTGAATTCTTTGTATACTTCATGTTATAGCCTCTTGTTGGCTTATTTCTTGCATTGCATTTTGAGCATGTTTGCATACTGATTTGAGGCTTGTCATCTACTTTAAATGTTCCTATTTTTAGTCCCTCTTCAGTTTTGTAGAAGGGTATTTTTCCATTTGGGCTTTTCATCTACCACTTGCTTCATAGCCTCCTTTACGGAGCCATTTTTGTAGGCCATCTTAGCCCTACTTGTGATTGCTGTTTGGCCATGTTTTGTACTGTAAACATGTGAGTTTTGGGGCTGCCTTGCTTCTGTATTTTCATATCATGTACCAATTATGCATGTATGGTATAGCTGTAGGCCATTTTATGCATTGAAATCCGTGTTTCGGGATCATTTCATGCATCGGGTATTATTTCGCCTCACTTCGGGGCTGTTTTGCCCCTCATTTTACCACTTATTTTTGCATGTTAGCATAACATATTCCATGTCTTTGCCATGTCTCATTAGAGTGGCATTTCGGTGCCTGAGGGTCCGTTCTCGGTTTGCGTGCCCGCGGACACGCACTTCGAGGTATCTTGTTTTCATCTGATGGCCTCCTGTGTGAGTGTGGCTGAGGCTCTCTCATATTGGTGTAAGCCCATTATTGCATTGCGTATGCCATTTCATCCATAACATTGTGTATGCCCGATTGTGTATTACCTCGTGTAGCGTGTATACCATTCCATAACATTGTGTATGTTAGGATTGTATATTAGTGCATTTCATGCATCATGCATATTGCACGTGTTCGGGATAGGAGTTAGCCCGGGCACGGAAAACGAGGCACGTTTCGTACTCCGAGCGACGGAGGGGTCTCAATTCCCAAGTCACCGACACTCTGGATTATCCATGATGGAGTTAGGTTTTGTTGTAGCATTCATATGCATTCATCCTATATTGAGTTGTGCAATTCGGCTCCTCGGCCATCATGCATCGATATGCGTGATTGGTGGCACGAGGATCGAGGCATGCATATATTTTGTGAAATACATTGCTGTGCCCCTTTCCTGCTCTCTGTTGCAGCAAAATCCAGAATCAGCAACTTTTCAGAGTCTGGCACGCATTTCGAGAAACATTGCAAAACAGAGGCTAATTGGGGCATCGCCGTGGATTTCCGCGCAAAGCAGCCTAAACATGCATCATTCCATCATCCGGAGCAGAATCAAGGCAGTCCCTGGCTTGCATGCCAGTTTTATTTTTCTTAGTTAATTTGTTAATTAATTAGGGATTTGTATATTATTCGGACTGTAATATTTCGGACTGTATTATTCTTTCATTTGGGACTGTATTATTTATTCGGACCCTCTGTGCCAGGGCATAATTGTAATAAGTGTGGGTGAGTGTGATGTATGTCTTCCAACCCCACGTCTTTCTTCCCTTTTATTTATCCGCTTACGATGGTTAGATATAGGGCATATTTCAATTAGCATACAGTATGACAGCATGTTTGCATCATTCATCTGTTTTGCACGCACCGGGCTCGGCGCATCATACAAACTGCATTTGTATTTCAATTCCAAATTGAATACGTGTTAGCTGTAGCATTCCATATGCCATGTTTAGAATAGTCGAGCCTGCTATAGTTTGCATCTTTGCATGTGTTGCATTAGGCATTTCTGTATATTTAGGATCATGCATGATTTCTAATGAGCTTCTGTTTTAGCTTGGAGTACTTTGTGAGTTTTATGCTTTAGCATCCTCGCATGCGTGTGAGTGACTGCAATGAATAGCATGCTTACCATGAGGCTATGTGCTTATGTGATATAACTGCCTTGAATGCCTGTGGGTGGAGGTTGAGTTACTTGAATTGGGACAATTCATCAAATATTTGTTTTAAGCCCACTAGATAGTGGCAAAATCATGTTTTTCTAAGCCCACCCGAGGGTGGCAAATCCACGTCTTAGCCTACCTGCGGGTAGCACCATCAAACCATTTTTCAAACAAACAAACATGAAATGTTTTGTTCCAATTCAGGCGACTCAGTCTATACTTGTATGCTGTGCGCATCACATAGTAAATCTAGGCTAATAACCGGAATAAGAACATACAACGTTTTCAAAAACAGATATCATGGTTAGTAGAGGCCGGTCTTTGACCGGGCGAGCGGGGGTGCTCACGAAGTGACCTTCCCCAATCGTACCTAAGTTCCCGAGCCGAGGCAACTTTGGTGATGACGGACACGTGGCCTTTGGCACCGAGTCAGGGTTTCCTAAATTTCCCATTTTAAAAACATTTAGGTGGCGACTCTGTATCTGGCAAAGCAGTCCATGTTTGGCACTTCTTTTCAAAAAAAAATCTGTTTTCAAAATCAATTTGCCAGATTTGGACTCTTTGGTTCAAGATTGAGAACCGTGACATTTGAGTCCTTCGAACTGTAGTGACCCAATATCGAACCAGAACGGGGGGGACTCGCACTCCCTTTCCCCGGGATGCGTTCGGGGACGTGTACAAACGTAAAATAAAATTTTAATGACATTTTTTAATCTTACATAAACTATATCTAACTTATTAAACGTAAAATAAAATTTTAATGCTAATAGAGGTTTTATTTTTGTTTTTAATTAAATATAATGTTTTTTGTTTTTGTTTATTATTTGAGTTATATAATAAAAATTTTATGGTGAGTATTTGAAATTAAACTGAAGGTAGATTGGAGTGTTTGAAAAATCATTCAAAAATAATGGCGAGTGTTTGAAATTAATTTTTAATTATTCGAAAAAAATTGAAAGATTAGAAAACAGAGACTTTTGGCTTTGACGGAGCAAACTGTTCTTCGTTCCATTCCTTGCATTGCAACCCCAGGTCCCTGTTTCCTTCCTTTGCAAAGAAAAGAAAAGCATGGCTGATTTGGTTGGGGGCATTTCTCTCAGCTACCCTTCAAGTGTTGTTTGATCGGTTGGCCTCTCGCGAGGTCATTAACTTCTTCCGTGGAAAAAACCATGGTGATAGAGTCCTCCTCCTTCTCAGGAAGCTCAAGCTATCGTTGCTGGGACTTAGTGCGGTGCTCAATGATGCAGAGGACAAGCAAATCACTAATCCAGCGGTGAAAGAATGGGTGGAAGAGCTTAAAGATGTTGTCTACCATACAGATGACTTAGTAGATGAAATTGCTACTGAAGCTTTGCAGTCCAAGTTAGAAGCTGACTTCCAAAGCTGCATCAGCATCAGCATCGACCTAAGCCAGGTACCAAGTCTAAACCCCCTCACCTTGACACCTACTACTACTGCTAGTTTGTTTGATACGGGAATAGAGTCCAGGATAGAGGAGATAATAACTTGTTTCACAGATCGCAAACTTCTTCTTTGGTCGATGAATCACGTGTTTATGGAAGGGATGTTGACAAGGAGGATATAATGAAGTTGTTGCTCCCCGTTGATGATGAGGCAAGTGGTAGTAGTAATGAGATAGATGTGATT
Source organism: Camellia japonica (assembly GCA_030407325.1). Taxonomy (NCBI): domain Eukaryota; kingdom Viridiplantae; phylum Streptophyta; class Magnoliopsida; order Ericales; family Theaceae; genus Camellia; species Camellia japonica. Next base: position 12,983 of record JAPPVO010006157.1, on the reverse strand, counting down.
CCAATGGTGGGGATGGGTGGGGTTGGCAAGACCACCCTTGCTCAACTTTTATATAATGATCACAGAGTGTGCAATCACTTTGAAATGAAAGCATGGGTTTGTCTCTCTAATGAATTTGATGTTTTAAGGTTTAACCAAGTAATTCTTGAGGCAATTACTCAACAAACTTGTGATGCCAAGAACCTAGATATGATTCAAGTCAAGCTAAAGGAGTTGGTGAGTGGGAAGAAATTTCTTTTCGTCTTGGACGATGTTTGGAACGAGAACTATGATCACTGGGACAGCTTGAGTTTTCCTTTTAGATATGGCGCACATGGGAGTAGGGTTATTGTTACAACACGCAATGAGAGAGTTGCCTCTGTCATGCAAACTGTTCCTATTCATCGCTTGCAGGAATTGCCATTTGAAGATTGCTGGAAATTGTTTGCCAAACATGCATTTGAGAAGGGAGATTTCAATTCACATCCAAAACTTGAAAATATTGGCAAAGAGATCGTGAAAAAATGCAAAGGTCTACCTTCAACTACAAAAACATTGGCAGGCCTTTTGCGCTCCAAACGAGATGCTGAGGATTGGAGCAATATATTGAAAAGTGCTATTTGGGATTTGCCAAAGGATAACATTCTTCTATCTTTAAGATTGAGCTATCATTATCTCCCTTCACATTTAAAGAGATGTTTTGCTTATTGTTCCATATTTCCCAAAGGTTACGAATTTAAAATGGAGGAATTAGTTTTGTTATGGATAGCAGAAGGTTTTCTGAAGCCAAGAAGTAACACAACAATGGAAGAAGTAGGTTATGAATGCTTCAATGAATTGTTGTCAATGTCATTATTTCAGCGAAGTGTCAGAGAATCTTGTTTTGTCATGCATGATCTTATTAATGATTTAGCTCAATCTGTGTCTGGAGATTTCTGTTCAAGGTTAGATGATGGCAAGCAACATATTATTGTTGAAAAGTACGCCATTTCTCATATGCTAGAGGCATATTTGACGACTTTCAAAGATTCCAGGCAATCAATGAGGCTAAGTTTTTAAGGACTTTCCTACCAATACGACGTAGACATTTTTACAACTGTTGGTTGACTAAAATGGTTTTGGACATTATTTTGTCGAGACTAATATGCTTAAGGGTGTTGTCTTTGCCATATTATGAGATTTTTGAATTGCCTCATTCAATTGGCAATATGATATATCTACGCTATTTGGATCTCTCTTACACAAAAATCCGACAATTGCCAGAATCTATTTGTAACCTGTATAATTTACAAACATTGCTGCTACGTAATTGCTATAATCTTGCTACCTTGCCAACAGAGATTGGAAAATTAATTTTGTTGCGTCATCTTGATATCAGTGGAACTTATAAGTTACGGGAGATGCCAATGAAAATGAGTCGATTAAAAGATCTTCAAACATTAACTGCTTTTGTAGTGGGAAATTGTAGCGGGTCAAGAATTAATGAGTTGAAGGAGTTCCGTCATCTCCGTGGAAGGCTCTCCATTTCACGTTTGCAAAATATAGCAAGTTGCACAGATGCAATGGAAGCAAAGCTGAAGAAGAAAAACCTCCTTGAAACTTTGGTGTTGAGATGGGATAGTGGAATTACTAATGATTCACAAAGTGAAAGAGCTGTACTTGACAAACTGCAACCTCATACAAACTTGAAACAGCTTGAGATAAACAGGTATCGAGGCACAAGATTTCCGGAATGGTTGGGAGATCAATCATTCTGTAATATGGTGTCTTTACGTCTGAAGGATTGTGAGCATTGTGTTCTCTTGCCATCGCTTGGTCAATTGCCCTCTTTGAAACATCTTACCATTTCAGGGATGCATAGTTTAAGAAAGGTGGATCCTAAATTCTACGGAGATTGTTCTTTAAGTAAACCATTTCAATCTCTGGAGACTCTGATTTTTTCCAAAATGTTGGATTGGGAGGAATGGTATATATTAGATGATGGAGAGTTCTCTCACCTTCAAGAGCTTCGGGTCATCAACTGTCCAAAGCTGATTGGAGGCTTACCCAAACACATTCCATCTTGTGTGAGAGTTGAGATTAAGGACTGCCCAGGGCTTACGGCTTCACTTCCAAGGAGTTGTGCTTCAAATCGATTAGTATTGCGGGGTTGCGATGGGGTAGAATTGGGATGGCAAGGTTTGTCTTCTCTTGTAGAATTGGTTATTTCATCTACAAGTTTGAATGAATTGACACCCGAACTTTGTACCTTAACAAATCTAAAGGATTTGAGGATAGAGGGATGCCTAGACCTGTTGTCATTTCCAGACACAAGGTTGCCGCCCATGCTTACGCGCCTTACAATCATCAGTTGTAAGGCCATACGTTGTTTGCCAGAGAGAGTGATGTGTCTCAGCAAATGCCTTCAACGTTTGGAAGTTAAGAACTGCCCAAAACTAGTTTTCCCACAATTTGAGGAGTTGGAGAAGTGCTATACATCTCTGGAATATTTGTCATTGGAAAACTGTGATTCTCTCTCATCTCTGCCACTAGGATTGTTTCCAAAGCTTCGAACTCTAAACATCAAAGACGTCAGAAATTTTGAGACTCTTTCAACTCTAAACAGGCTTGGATTCCAAAATTTTGCATCACTGGAATGGCTTTCTTTGGCTGGGTGTTCCAATATGGAATCTTTTTCGCAACAAGTATTAATTGCTCCCAATTTGAAAACCTTTCAGCTATGGAACTGCGAGAAGCTGAAGTCGTTGCCCGATCGAATGCATAGCCTCACATCTCTTCAATCATTGAGTATATGTAACTGCCCAGGAATTGAGTCGTTTTCGGAAGGGGGTCTGCCCTCCGGCTTACATGGTCTTGAAATCTGGGAATGTGCGAAACTTGTGGCTCGCCGGAAAGAGTTGTTGGAAAAATGGTTTTATATAGGCATATTTTTTAACCCAATTTGGGTGGACCCCAAACGTCTTTTGAGGTGGGTCCGAAGAGGTGAAGTGGTGAAAACGGTACGTCAAAACCATTTATGAGTGAATGGGAAGATGACGTCGTTTTCGGGTTTAACATTAATTTTTTAGATAAAATTCTTTTGAATTTTTTCAATAAAAATTATTGTGGGAATTTAATTTAATTCTAAATTTAAATTTTAGGTTCCTTAAATGTTTTCTAAAGTTTGTACCTCTTTATTTATTTATTTATTTAACTATTTCAATAGTTTAATATATATATATTTAATTAGTTTAATATATATATATATATATATATTTGAAATAGTTTAATTAATAAATTAACCTACTGTTCCTTTGTTTGAGCAATGAAAACTTTTTCAAATTTGTTTTCTTTGTGCAACGGTCAAACCAATTCTTGTGTAACGGTCAAAACCAACTTTGAAAAGTTGGTTTCCTGTTTAAACATATTGGTGCACCTTTTCACTTCAAACATAGGTACCTGTTCGGGTCTTTTGTGTTGCCTATATATATATATATATATATTCATTTTGCTGCAGTCTAGGGGATCCGAGATAGGAAAAATTCAGGCTGAAATTTTGTTCCTTTGCTGTGCATTTTCTTTTAGTGAATTATTCTTCATATATAATTTTAGGAATAAATATTCAGAGAGTTAGAGCACAGGTTTGGTTCGCCGAACAAATTGTTTGGAGTACTACTACAATTTGTGAAGATCATTGTATCCTGGGAGATAGACACCACTCAACCGTAAGTACCGTAGCGGGGCGAATCTGTCTTAAGGACAGAGTGTCACACACTCAACTTGGTCTTGTAATTTTTATTTGGTTCGACAAAATAAATCTGGTATGCTATTTATTTATTTTATTTGAATTTATTTCAAGTTATTTTATTTACACAGAAGATTGGTCCAACAATCTTAAGACAAATTCGAATTATTCTGTTTACAGAATTTTTCGTTTGTTTTTTTTTTCTTTCTTCGTAAATAATTTCGGAAGAAAATTATTTTCTGTGGATTTACAAAATAATATTCTGGTTGGAAAAACAAATAGTGATTATATACTATTTGACAGATAGTAGTAATATACGGTCTCTTTTCTTTGATAACAACTAGTAGTACGATACTGGTGTCATTAACAATTCAGAATATATTTTTGTGAAATTTTTTCATAAATTAATTTTGGGTTTTAGAAATTATTTTCTGAGTTTTCATTAATTAAAATTCTGTTTTCAGTATTTTAATTATTGGAGGGTTACAAGAGATTTAAATTTCTTGTGTGGAATTACTTTGGTTAAATAAAATTTTATTTTATTTCCAAATTAATTGAAAAATAAAAGTTATATTCTTATTTCTTTTATTTTTACAGAATTTAATTTTCTGTGTGGAATTATTTTGGTTAAATAAAATTTTATTTTATTTCCAAATTAATTGAAAAATAAAAGTTATAGTTTTTATTTCTTTTATTTTCTGTGTGGAATTAATTTGTTTACATAAAATTTTATTTTATTTTCAAATTAATTGGAAAATAAAAGTTACATTCTTGTTTCTTTTATTTTTACAGAATTTAATTCTGTGCATTTGGTTTAATTTTCTGTGTAGTGTAAATTCTAATTATAATTTTGTTTTATAAATTAGAATTGATGGCTACTGAAACAAATGCCCAAACAAGTACTACTGTGGTGGCTGCGATTACACCAACCCCCTCTCCTGTGATGACAGTACCAGTAAATCACGGTGAAAAGTCAGAGAAGTTCTCAGGAACTGACTTTAAAAGATGGCAACAGAAAATGTTGTTCTATCTTACAACTCTGAACCTGGCTCGTTTCCTCCGTGAAGATGCTCCTATCCTGAAAGATGATGAAACCAACAGGCAAGTGGTTGCTGCGGTTGATGCTTGGAAACATGCCGATTTCCTTTGCCGGAATTACGTCTTGAACGGACTTGACAACACATTATACAACGTCTACAGTCCAATCAAGACAGCAAAGGAACTTTGGGAATCGTTGGAGAAAAAGTACAAAACGGAAGATGCCGGCTCAAAGAAATTTGTGGTTGGTAGATTCCTGGATTTTGTAATGGTTGATTCAAAAACTGTGATCAGCCAAGCTCAAGATTTCCAACTCATTCTGCATAACATTCACACAGAAGGCATGTCTCTCAGTGAATCCTTCCAAGTTGCAGCCTTAATTGAAAAATTACCCAAAGGCTGGAAGGAATTCAAGAACTACCTTAAACACAAGCGCAAAGAAATTTCTATGGATGAGTTAATTGTGCGTTTAAGGATTGGAGGAGGACAACCGCAATTCTGAAAAGCGGGCTGGTAAGAATCCTATGGAGTCTAAGGCAAATGTGGTGGAACATGCTTCAAAAACCAAGAAACGTAAGTTTTCTGGAGAAAGTTCATCACAAGGCTCTAAAGGGGGGGGGGAAAATAAAAAGTATAAGTTTAATAGCAAATGTTACATCTGTGACAAAGAGGGACATCGGGCCAAAGATTGCCGTAGCAAAGGCAAAAGTAAGAAAAGAACAAGCAAGAAGCTTGCGCAAGCCCATATGACCGAAATGGACAATATTTCCAATGGTGTCGAAGACATCAATCTTTCTGCAGTTGTTTCCGAGGCAAATCTTGTCGGAAATCCTAAAGAATGGTGGGTGGACACTGGTGCTACTCGCCATATTTGTGCCGACAAAAAGATGTTCACATCTTACTCTACAGTGGACAATGGTGAACAACTTTTTATGGGCAACTCCTCAACTTCCAAAGTTGAAGGACAAGGAAAGATTGTACTCAAGATGACATCTGGAAAGGAACTCACTCTCAACAATGTGCTGCATGTACCGGACATTCGCAAGAATCTTGTTTCCGGATCTTTGTTGAGTAAGAATGGGTTTAGGCTAGTATTTGAGAGTGATAAATTTGTACTTACTAAGAATGGGATGTATGTAGGAAAATGTTACATGTCTGATGGCCTTTTCAAGTTAAATGTAATGATTGTTGTACCCTCAGTTATTAATAATACTACATCTTCTTCTTACTTGCTTGAGTCTTCAAATTTATGGCATGGTAGACTAGGACATGTTAATTATGGATCATTGCGTAGATTAATTAATATGGAATGTTTACCTAAATTTGACATTGATTCAAATCATAAATGTGAAATTTGTGTTGAGGCAAAATTATCTTAAAACTCATTTTCATTCAATTGAAAGAAGTACGGAACCACTTGAATTAATTCATAGTGACATTTGTGATTTTAAATCAATTCAAACTAGAGGTGGGAAAAAGTATGTAATCATTTTATAGATGACTATACTAGATATAGTTATATTTATTTAATTCAAACTAAGGATGAAGCTTTGGAAACTTTCATTCAATATAAGAATGAAGTTGAAAATCAACTTGATAAGAAAATCAAGAAAATTAGAAGTGATAGAGGTGGTGAATATGAATCACTTTTTGGTGAATTTTGTGAAGAACATGGAATAATTCATCAAAGCACCGCTCCTTACTCACCACAGCAAAATGGTATTGCTGAAAGAAAAAATAGGACTTTAAAAGAAATGATGAATGCCATGTTAATTAGTTCTGGATTACCTCAGAACTTGTGGGGGAAGCAATACTTTCTGCTAATTATATTTTAAATAAAATACCCCGAAAGAAAGTGAATCAAACACCTTATGAATTGTGGCATGGAAGAGTACCATCCTACAAATACTTAAAAGTGTGGGGTGTTTGGCTAAAGTGGCTATTCCTAGTCCTAAAAAGACTAAGATAGGTCCTAAGACCATTGATTGCATTTTCATTAGTTATGCTAAGAATAGTAGTGCATATCGGTTTTTGATTCATAAATCAGAACATACCGAAATGCATATAAATACTATTATTGAGTCAAGGAATGCATCATTCTTTGAACATGTATTTCCAAAGAAGACTGGACAAGAGACTAGTAACAATAAAAGATCTCATGATGCCATTACTAGTCAGGATCAAGAACATGATCAAGAACAAGAGTTAGATCAAAATGAGGAAGAGGAACCTAGGCGTAGTAAACGTGCTAGAACCTCAAAATCATTTGGTCCAGATTTTCTAACATATTTGTTAGAAAATGAGCCGTTAACTTTTAAAGAGGCTATGTCCAGTCCTGAAGCTCCTTTATGGAAAGAAGCTGTTAACAGTGAAGTTGAATCCATCTTGCAAAATCACACTTGGGAATTAGTGGACTTGACACCAGGTTGTAAACCTCTTGGATACAAGTGGATTTTTAAAGAAAATTGAAAGCAGATGGATCAATCGACAAATACAAGGCAAGACTTGTAGTCAAGGTTTTAGACAGAAAGAAGGTCTAGATTACTTTGACACAATACTCACCGGTTACTAAATAACATCTATTAGAATGCTAATTGCCATTGCATCTCTATACAATCTAGAAATTCATCAAATGGATGTTAAAACCGCTTTCTTAAATGGTGAGTTAAATGAAGAAATTTACATGGAACAACCAGAAGGGTTTTCTGTTCCAGGGAAAGAAAAGAAAGTGTGTAAATTGGTTAAATCATTATATGGTTTAAAACAAGCCCCAAAGCAATGGCATGAGAAATTTGACAAGGCAATGATGTCAAATGGATTTAAAATTAATGAGTGTGACAAATGTGTTTATATTAAAAACACAGACAAAGGTTATGTCATTGTATGTCTTTATGTAGATGATATGCTCATCATTGGTAGTAATAATGACATGATTAAAACTACCAAGAAAATGTTGAATAAACATTTTGATATGAAGGACATGGGCATTGCTGATGTAATACTTGGTATAAAAATTATCAAAACATCGAAGGATATGCTTTGTCACAATCTCATTACATTGAGAAAATACTTGACAAATTCAGCAAAGAGATGATCATCTTGCTAAACTCCTGTAGATGTTAATTTGTATCTTTCTAAGAATATACAGGAAAGTATTTCTCAATTAGAGTATGCCCAAATTATTGGAAGCTTAATGTACTTGATGAACTTGCACTCGTCCAGATATAGCTTATGTAGTAAGTAAATTAAGTAGATATACGAGTAATCCGGGAGTAGAACACTGGAAAGCAATTACAAGGGTTCTAAGATATCTCCGATTTACTCGTAATATTGGGCTTCATTATACTAGATATCCAGCAGTACTTGAAAGATACTGTGATGCAAATTGGATATCGGATACTAGAGACTCGAAGTCCACCAATGGGTATGTCTTTACTCTTGGTGGGCGGCGGCTGTATCTTGGAAATCTTCCAAACAGACTTGTATTGCTAGGTCTACTATGGAATCTGAATTCATAGCGTTAGACAAAGTAGGGGAAGAGGCAGAATGGCTTCGCCACTTCCTTGAAAATATTCCAATATGGCCAAAACCGGTGCCTGCTATATGCATACATTGTGATAGTCAATCAGCAATTGGTAGAGCACAGAGTCATATGTATAACGGTAAGTCACGACACATTCGTCATCGACATAACACCGTGAGACAACTACTCTCTAATGGAATTGTTTCCATAGAATATTTAAGTCTAAAGACAACATAGCGGATCCACTAACCAAAGGTTAGCAAGAGAGTTAGTTGAGAATTCATCGAGGGGAATGGGACTAAAGCCTATTAAATAAGAGTTACCACAACGGCAACCCAACCTAGTTGACTGGAGATCCCAAGATCTAGGTTCAAAGGACAACCGAGTTGTGAATGACTCAGAAGGATCACTGGGGGGTCTAACTCCTACCCATTTCTATGATGAAATAGTGATGTCTGCAGCGTTTAGGTTAAGTAATACTTTTAATGATTCTTATATCTAGGTAAACCTAGTGGAGTATGGCAGGATACTCTTCATAAGAATCACCTATGTGAGTGTGAACTAGGCCAGTTCTATAAGATTTGTGAAGGGCTACAAGTCTTTAGAGCACTCATGAAAAACCAGGTTGTTCAGGGCCAAAATGAAAACAATAGTGAGAACTAAACTGTGTCTGGGAATATACTGTGTGAGTTCTATTGTCTTGGTTTACACAAACGGCTGAACAGTTCAAGACATCGTGTTCACTGATTAGCTAGTAAATCCGATAGTGTCTCACAAGGGAAGGTTCAAAGCCAAAAGCTACCTATCATTTGCAGAATATTTCCAATTTCAAAACTCTCTGATTAGATCATGTTGTTACATTTTCTCTCCGTCAACTTCCATTCATGTGGGGGATTGTTGGAAAAATGGTTTTATATAGGCATATTTTTTAACCCAATTTGGGTGGACCCCAAACGTCTTTTGGGGTGGATCCGAAAAGGTGAAGTGGTGAAGACAGTACGTCAAAACCATTTATGAGTGAATGGGAAGATGACGTCGTTTTCGGGTTTAACATTAATTTTTTAGATAAAATTCTTTTGAATTTTTTCAATAAAAATTATTGTGGGAATTTAATTTAATTCTAAATTTAAATTTTAGGTTCCTTAAATGTTTCCTAAAGTTTGTACCTCTTTATTTATTTATTTATTTAACTATTTCAATAGTTTAATATATATATATATATATATATATATTTAATTAGTTTAATATATATATATATATATATATTTGAAATAGTTTAATTAATAAATTAACCTACTGTTCCTTTGTTTGAGCAATGAAAACTTTTTCAAATTTGTTTTCTTTGTGCAACGGTCAAACCAATTCTTGTGTAACGGTCAAAACCAACTTTGAAAAGTTGGTTTCCTGTTTAAACATATTGGTGCACCTTTTCACTTCAAACATAGGTATCTGTTCGGGTCTTTTGTGTTGCCTATATATATATTCATTTTGCTGCAGTCTAGGGGATTCGAGATAGGAAAAATTCAGGCTGAAATTTTTGTTCCTTTGCTGTGCATTTTCTTTTAGTGAATTATTCTTCATATATAATTTTAGGAATAAATATTCAGAGAGTTAGAGCACAGGTTTGGTTCGCCGAACAAATTGTTTGGAGTACTACTACAATTTGTGAAGATCATTGTATCCTGGGAGATAGACGCCACTCAACCGTAAGTACCGTAGCGGGGCGAATCTGTCTTAAGGACAGAGTGTCACACACTCGACTTGGTCTTGTAATTTTTATTTGGTTCGACAAAATAAATCTGGTATGTTATTTATTTATTTTATTTGAATTTATTTCAAGTTATTTTATTTACACAGAAGATTGGTCCAACAAGAGTGGGATTTGCAAAGACTCCCTTATCTTACACACTTTATAATCTCCGGAGAATATGAAGAAGATGTGCTAGAGTCCTTCCCAGAGAAGGGTCTGTTACCCTCGACTCTCGTATCGCTCTGTATCCAATCTCTATCAAATCTCAAATCGCTCAACAACAAGGGCCTTGAGCATCTTGGCTCTCTCAAAAACATGAGGATTGCCGGGTGCCCTCAACTCCAATCCTTGCCAGAAGAAGGGCTTCCAACCTCCCTCCTCCTGTTGGAAATCTCCGAGTGTCTACTGCTGAAACCTCGTTGCCTCATGGATCAAGGACAAGACTGGCATAAGATTGCTCGCATCCCCCTCCTACATACGGATTCTGAACTCAGCTTTGATCAACGCACTGTTGGTCCAACACAACCCTACAGTCTTTTTTCTGCATTCGACACTGCAATATTTTGAACTTTCCACTCAGGTATTTGCTCAACACCTTATAAAATATTTTCAAACAACAATTAAGAGAAAATGCTACCTACAATTTTATTTTATTCTACCTTTTTTTTTCTTTTCTTTTTTTTTTTTTGGGGTGACTTTTTTAAGATTTAGATTCAAATAACTAGGTCTGATGTGAGTTTTTGTGTTTAGGAATAAAAAAATATAAGATAAAAAATAAAATTATCTATAACATTGCTGCTGCTAATTAATTTTCATTCAAATCCATTCATCTTTATTTATTAATAATTTTCACCCAACCACTTTTCTCTCTCTCTGTTTAATAGAAAAGATAAAGATCAAATGTTGTCCACCAAGGGGCCATCCTAATTGGTAAAGGAGTTTGCTCCTTTCCTTACTAACTCAAGTGAAAGTCCAACGGTTTAGGTGGATTAGCTAGCTTCTCTCCTTTACCTTGTAAGGGTGTATCCTAAGGGCCTTTCCCCTTAATCAGGTACGCACTTCTGCTTTTTTTAAGGGTGTATCCTACAGTCTTTTTTCTGAATTCGACACTGCAATATTTTGAACTTTCCACTCACGTATTTGCTCAACACCTTAAAAATATTTTCAAACAACAATTAAATAAGAGAAAATGTTGCCTATAATTTTTTTTTTTTTAAACTTTTTCTAGATTTAGATTCAAATAAATAGGTCTGATGTGAGCTTATTTAGTTTTGTGTTTAGGAATAAATAAATAAATAAATAAAAGATAAAAAATAAAATTATCTATAACATTGCTGGTAATTAATTTTCATTCAAATCCATTCATCTTTATTTATTAATAATTTTCACTCAACCACTTCTCTCTCTCTCTCTATGTGTTTAATAGAAAAGAAAAAGGTCAAATGTTGACCACCAAGGGGCCATCCTAATTGGTAAAGGAATTTGCTCATCTCCTTATTGACCAAGATTCGAATCTCTTACTACTCAAGTGGAAGTCTGATGATTTAGCTAGATCGACTAGCTTCCCCCCTCCCCCCCCTCCCCGGCTTGGTGTATCAATATTTTGAACTTTCCACTCAGGTATTTGCTGAACAACTATAAAATAATATTTTCAAACAACAATTAAATAATATAAAATGTTACGTATAATTTTATTTTTTTTTAATTTTTTAAAACTTTTTCTAGATTTAGATTCAAATAAATAGGTCTGATGTGAGCTAATTTAGTTTTGTGTTTAGGAATAAAAAAAATAAGATAAAAAATAAAATTATCTATAACATTGTTGGTAATTAATTTTCATTCAAATCCATTCATCTTTATTTATTAATAATTTTTACTCAACCGTCTCTCTCTCTCTCTCTCTCTCTCTCTCTCTCTCTCTCTCTCTCTCTATAGAAAAGAAAAAGGTCAAATGTTGACTACCAAGAGACCATCCTAGTTGGTAAGGGAGTTTGCTCCTCTCTTTACTGACCAGGGTTCGATTCCCCTACTACTCAAATGAAAGTCCGACAGTTTAGATGGATCAAGTTCGACAGTTTAGGTGGATCGACTATCTTCCCCTTTAACTTATAAGAGTGGATCCAAAAAGTCCTTCCTTAAGAAGGTCAAATGTTGGAATATTTGGTGTATCAATATGAGGCCGCGCAACTTCCTCAATCAGGTACGCACTTCTACTTCTTTTTAATGGGCAAATAACATAACAGTGGGAGTCAGAAAAAATCATTACAAAAAGTGATAAATATTATAAATATTAATTATTATAATTATAATTTTTTTTAATTAATTTATAACTTTTTTTGTTTGACACCACTGTCAGATAATTGTCACTTTTTTAATATGCTCTTAATTTATTTATGGATTAATTATATTTTTCACATCTATAATTTGATCTAAATTTCACTTTAGTTTTTTTATTGTTTCAATTTAAACAATTTAATCCTTACACTTTAAGTTCATTTTCAATTTGGTCTTTCCGTCTAAATTTTTGTTAATTTTATCTACGTGTACAACTTAAAAAATTGACTAGTGTTCCAAAATTGTTAATTTTAATTTTCTTCATCTATTTTTCTTTTTGTTTGTTAATTTTGCCTGCATGTACAACTTTGAAAATTAATAAATATTCCAAAATTGTTAATTCTAACCTCCAATTTGAACGGAACAACCAAATTAAAATTACGCTAGAAGTGTAGGACCAAATTGTTAAATTTAAAACTATAGAAACTAAAGTGAAATTTGAATCAAATTATAAAGGTGAAAGACTCTTTGTTTATTGAGTAATGATTTTTTAATGCCCAAAACATCACCCTTAAATTTATAAACACATGGAGGTTGAAGGTTGGATCTTAGTTGATATCAATTTAAAACTATAGTGTTTGTTTGGCATGTCAATTTGGGCCTAAAATAGTCACAAAAAAACAAAATAGATTAAA
>JAPPVO010006156.1:0-25334 GCA_030407325.1 Camellia japonica | reverse complement strand
AACCGGGCTGCGGCACTACCGTTGTACTTATTTTGCATTTCAATGAAAAAATCTTTTGTGCTAACTCTTATTCCAGTTTTGTTCTGTGTGCTTGCGCTTGTAATGAATTTTTAATGTTTCCAACTGCTATTTCGGCTTGCTTTCCTGTTTGAGCATGCTTTCTTGCCATATTTTTTACCGAGATAGAGTTTTCTGGTTCTAGCTATTCAATCCTACTAGCCAACCACTCTTCAGCCGATATAACTATCTCGGCTGAAGAGTACAAAGAGTTGGTTTAATCCGTCGAACCACTCCTTCAGTCATAAACTTACTTCGGCTGAAGAGTACAAAGAGTTGGTTTAATCCAGCCAACCACTCTTCAGCCATAAACTTACTTCGGCTGAAGAGTACAAAGAGTTGGTTTAATCCAGCCAACCACTCTTCAGCCATAAACTTACTTCGGCTGAAGAGGAATAAGTGTTGGTTTAATCCAGCCAACCACTCTTCAGCCATAAACTTACTTCGGCTGAAGAGTAATAAGTGTTGGTTTAATCCAGCCAACCACTCTTCAGCCATAAGCTTACTTCGGCTGAAGAGTAATAAGTGTTGGTTTAATCCAGCCAACCATTCTTCAGCCATAAACTTACTTCGGCTGAAGAGTAATAAGTGTTGGTTTAATCCAGTCAACCTCTAAGTTGGTTTTTCCAGCCAACTTAGAATACAGTGTTTGGTTATTCCGATCAAACGTCCTGCAGCCTGGATCCTTATCCTAGGCTTAGGAGGGGTGTTGGTTTAATCCAGCCAACCTCTAGGTTGGTTTTTCGGCCAACTTAGAATATGGTGTTTGGTTATTTCGACCAAACGTCCTGCAGCCTGGATCCTTATCCTGGGCTTAGGAAGGGTTCATAGTTGGTTATTCCGGCCAACTATGTTTACAATGCTCCTAACTTACTGAAGTTACCTTCTACCGAAAACAATTATGCTGAAAAAGAATCGATTTGTTTTATTGAGAAAGTAAAAAATTACACATACTTAAAAGAAAAAAAGCTAAAAATAAAACAACTTGAGATTGGCAGTGTTCCATGGCCTGGGAATTGCTTTGCCATCCTCATCTTCTAAGTGGTATGCCCCTTTGCCTGCTAATCCAACCACTTTGTAAGGTCCTTCCCAGTTAAGTCTTAGCTTGCCATCTCCTGGTACCAAGGTATTTCCCATCACTTTGCGCAGTACCCAATCTCTAATCTTGAATTGCCTTGGATGCACTGTTTTGTTATACTTTCTGAACAATTCTTGTTGGTAGGAGGCGATGTGAACCAATGCTCTATCTCTTCTTTCTTCTGCAAGGTCAAGCTCCAATGCTATGGCTTTGCTATTTAAGTCTGGGTCAAAGTTTTCGCTTCGAATTGTGGGGAGGCCAACTTCTAATGGGATGACTGCTTCCATGCCATAAGCTAAGGAGAATGGTGTTTCCCCTGTTGATCGGCGATGTGTGGTGCGGTAAGCCCATAAAACATGAGGGAGTTCTTCTGCCCACTTGCCTTCGTTCTCTCTAACCTTTTCTTCAATCCATCCAAGACTACCTTGTTTGATCTTCTGCCTGACCATTTGCTTGGGGATATGCCGGTGTAGAATTGTAGAACTCTATCTTGTACTCTTCACAAAAGCCTCTGAAAATCCTACCATCGAATTGAGTGCCGTTGTCTGATATCAGTGCCTTTGGTATGCCAAATCGAGTGATGATATTCTGCCAGACAAACTTTTTCACATCTTTTTCCTTGATTGACGCCAAGGCTTCTGCTTCCACCCATTTTGTGAAGTAGTCGGTTGCTGCAAGAAAGAACTTCCTGTTGCCTGGTGCTATTGGAAGCGGCCTTACTATGTCTAAGCCCCACATTGCGAAAGGCCATGGGCTAGTGAGAGGTAGAAGTTCTCTGGCAGGTTGGTGTATTTGGTGCGCAAACCTTTGACATTTTTCGCATTTTTTGACATACTTTTCTGAGTCCGCTTGCATATATGGCCACCAGTATCCTTGTGAGATTGCTCTGTATGCTAGTGATCTTCCTCCTTGATGGCTGCCGCATACACCCTCATGTATTTCGAACAGGAATGCTTCCACTTTGCTGGGGTGAACACACTTTAGGTAAGGTCCTGAGAACGACTTTTTGTACAATACCAAGGATGGAGAGAGCCAAAATCGCTGCGACTTTGCTCTTATTCTGTTGGCTTCTTTCTTCTCTTCCGGTAAGGTGCCGTCTTTTAGGAACAGTATGATGGGATCCATCCAAGAAGGGCCTAACTCTGCACAACATACCTCCTCTGCTTCTGGGTCTTCAATGCTTGGTCTAGGCAGATAATCAATCAGTAGTGGATGAGGGATGGAGGTATCTGCCATTGAGGCGAAGCCTGCCAGTTCGTCTGCTCTGCTGTTTTCCTCCCTGCCGATCTGCTCTATCCTGACTACTTCGAATTTTTTGATCTCTGTTCTGACCAACTCTTGGTACTTGGCCATCCTGTCATCCTTTGCTTCGTAGTCGCCAGATATTTGGTTTACCACTAGCTGTGAGTCGCTATAAACCATTAGCTCGGTGGCCTTCATGTAGAACGCTGACTTCAGACCTGCAAGGAGTGCTTCATACTCCGCTTCATTGTTTGATGCTGGGAAGCCAAGGTTGACTGCTTGCTCCACCACTAGGCCGTCTGGAGAGATGAGGACTATGCCAAGTCTTGCTCCATGTCGGTTGGATGCTCCATCCACGAAGAGCTTCCACATCTCTCCAATAAACAACTTCCAGCAAGTGGAGGGATCAGATGAT
Source organism: Camellia japonica (assembly GCA_030407325.1). NCBI lineage: Eukaryota > Viridiplantae > Streptophyta > Magnoliopsida > Ericales > Theaceae > Camellia > Camellia japonica. The sequence continues at coordinate 22,542 of JAPPVO010006156.1, read as the reverse complement.
GCCTTGGGATCTTCCATGTTGGTGGTGTCTTCTTTAAGGTCCATGCTCGCTGTCTGCCCCTCGCCATCTGGTTGTACCAAGTCTTGTTTTGTTAGTGAGTCTTGACTTGGTGTAACGTGGTTTGCTTCTTCCTTCCCTGCTTCGTTTTGGGCTGTCTTGGCGTCTGGCTGAGTATATTGTACCAGAGGTTGCGCTATTCCGGCGTCAACTTCCATCCCTAGTTCGGTTGTTTCAGTCAGGTCGACTGGGCAGATGTGATGCTTCCTGGTGTGAATTCTGCGACAAAATCCGCCAATGCTTGAGCTTTTATTGCGGTTCTGGGTTGGAATTTGATGTCGTATTGCCCCAGCTCTACTGCCCACTTCAGAATTCGCCCAGAAAAGTTCGCCCTTTCAAACAAAGCTTTTAATGGGAAGGCTGTGAAAACAACTATGGTGTGGGCGTGAAAGTAGTGCGACAACTTTCTTGAGGTCATCATCAAGGCCAATGCCAGTTTCTCCATGGCAAGTACCTTGTTTCGGCTCCCAGTAATGTCTTGCTGACATAATAGATGGGCATATGTTGGATTCCTTCTGCACGGACCAATACTGCGCTAATTGCGTGTTGAGAGACTGCTAGGTACAAGAATAGTTCTTCTCCAGGGATTGGGGTTACAAGTAATGGTGGAGAAGACATGTATTCCTTCAAGCTTTCCAGAGCTCGGTCATTCGTCGTCCCACTCAAACTTGGCCTTTAAAGCATGGAAGAATGGTCGTAATCTGTCGGACGACCGGCTTATGAACCAATTGAGCGCAGCGGCCATGCCGGTGATATGTTGCACTTCTTTGACTGAGTTTGGTCTCTCCAGGTCCTGAATGACCTTGATTTGAGATAGGTCCGCCTCAATACCCCGGTTGGTCACCAAGAAGCCCAGGAATTTGCTAGATCCTACTCCGAATGCACACTTCGACGCATTGACGCGTAACTTGTGCTTCTTTAGGATCTGGAACATCTCACCTAGGTCCTTGAGATGGTCATTCTCATCCTTGCTTTTGACCACCATATCATCGATGTAAGCCTCCATCGTTATGCCTAACAATGGCTCAAACATCTTGGTGACCATTCTCTGGAATGTCGCCCCTGCGTTCTTTAGGCCAAAGGGCATGACCTTGTAGCAGTATAGTCCTCTTGGAGTTGTGAAGGACGTCACTTCTTGATCTGGTTCGTGCATGGCAATTTGATGGTTGCCTCTGTATGCATCCAGAAAGCTAAGTCGGTTGTGCCTCGCCGTGAGGTCTACCAATTGATCTATCCGTGGTAGAGGAAAGTTGTCTTTTGGGCATGCCTTGTTGACTGTTTTGTAGTCGACGCAGACACGCCACTTGCCATTCTTCTTTGGCACTACGACTGTGTTGGAGATCCATCTTGGGTAGTGCACCTCTCTAATTGCTCCTGTTTCCAGCAGGTTTCCTACTTCTTCCGCCACTATCTCGGCGTGGTGGAGTGCCGATTTGCGTGTCTGCTGAATGATTGGTCTGGCGGATGGGTGGACATTGAGTTGATGGCAGATAAAACTTGGATCAATGCCTGGCATGTCGTATGGAGTCCAGGCGAACACTTCGATGTTAGAGGTCAATAATTCCAAGACCTCTAATCTCTCAGTACTGGACAACGACGAACCGAGTAAAAAGAACTTATCCGGGTTCTTTTCATCTATTTTGACCTCCACCAAGTCTTCTACCGCTTTCTGACTGGCCGTTTTGCCAACATCTGCGAACAGTTCATTACTCTCTGGTTCCTCCACCGAATGAACGTATCCTTTGGCAGCGCGGCTGCCATTCACTGTGACAAAGCACTGTTTTGACATGATCTGGTCGCCATATAGACTCCTCAATTACTCCGGCATCGTTGGGGAACCGCATCACTTGGTGGTAGGAGACGCCACCGAGCGCATGGCATGCAGCCATGTCCTGCCCAAGATAATGTTGTAAGTGGAGGGGACCTTCAACACCCAGAACTCCACTTGTTTCGTCACACTCCCTGCTCTAACTGGGAGGATTATTTTGCCGACGGGCCATTTTGGTATAGAGTTGAATCCAATTAGGGGAGATACGGCAGGCGCCAAGTCTTTATCTTGCAACTTTAGTTGTTTGAAGGTTTCATAGTACATGATTTCACATGAACTACCCTGATCAATCAGAATCCGCTTGACGTCAAAATCTTTGACTCGGAGAGTGACGACCAGGGCATCATTGTGAGGGCAGTATATCCTTGCCAAGTTTTTATCCGAAAAAGACATGACGTTTGTGGCCTCGGTCTTCCCCTTCTTGACTGCAGGTTGGGCACTTAACACCTCTCTTAAGTGCTCAGCCTTTTTGATTGATCCTCTGAGCTCGCATACACGCTCAGGTTCAAAGACTCCATGTATCACGTTGATAATGCCTTGAGGTGAGGCGTCGATCGGCATTCCGTTGGGGTTATCATGGTCCTGGGGGGCTGGTTGTGCCCCTCCTTCGATGTATTTGTCGAGGTGACCTGCTGCAACCAACTTTTCTAGGTGCTGTCTTAATGGCGTGCAGTTCTCAGTGTGGTGCCCCTTTTCTTTATGGAATGTGCACCGTGATCTGTCGTCGTAGTCCTTCTGTGCCTCGCCTAACTTGGCTGGCCACTTGACGAAAAGGCTTGTCTTGAATTTCGCTAAGTATACGGTAGATCGGTTTCTTAAAGACCGTGGTTATGGCAGTGCGGACTCTCAACCATCTCTTGTCCTGATCTTCTCCGTTGTCTCTTCTGCCACGTCCGTTTCTGTTCGGACGGTCTACCGCGTTAACCTTTGCTGAGGCCTTCTTTTCTGGTACTGCGGTGTCGCGCCAGATTTTGCTTTGGCACGTGCGCCATCCTCTTCCACCCTGATGTGCTGATGCACTCTCTCCATCAGGGCTTCCATGGTGAGGGGTGGTGTCATGGTGATAGAGTCCCTTAATTTATTCCCGACTGGAAGGCCTCTTTTGTACTGTGCAATGGCGAGATTGGTGGGACAGTCCCCAATCTGGTTGAAGGTTTCCCAGTAGCGACTGTTGTAGGATCTTAGGGTCTCCTTGTTGCCCATGTCGATGGAGAGTAATTGGTCGATCTCCACTGGTGTTTTGGTGTTTGTTCGGAACCTTGTCACAAATGCTTCCGCCAACTGTGCCCAGGAGGCTATGCTGCCTTCTGGAAGTTTCTCAAACCAAGTCATAAGCCAAGTCACCAAGGCTCAGCAAGGAGAAGGATAAGGTGCACATCACCTCATGCATATACCGCCATAACCTGGCAGAAGTGGCTTAAGTGTGAGTAAGGGTCCGTCTTCCCCTCGTACGTGGTGAATTTGGGCTGTAGGAAGCCTGAAGGTAGGGGCGCGTTCTCAATTGCTGGGACAAATGGTGAGGTCTGCAGCCTCGCCAACGCCTTGTCCGTTGGTTCGTAGGCGGGGCGCGGTATTGGCATTCCAACCTCGACGCTTCCATGCGTCCGAGGAGCCAACCGCTGTAAGGCAGAAACTCTGTGTGGATCGCGCGCCCTGGCGTCCTCCTTCCACCGTGCTTTCTCTTCTAGCACGGTTCGTAGGTCGGACGATCTGGGCAACTCTGTCTATCTGGATCTCGTTTGGTGCGTATGCGACGGCCAATATGTGCTTTCCTCAGTGTTCGACCTGGAGTGACGAGTTCTGGAGGATCTGGATTGCGTATCGCCCGTCCTGAGGCTTCTGCTCTCTGCTTGAGAGGGTGTAGTATTCCGACTACGACTTTCCGAGTGGCGAGGGGGCGTCTTGTTTGTGCGCCCCTCTCCTGTCGCCACTCATTTTCCTTTTACCTGGCGTTTAAGAGATTCCATGTCCGCCGCTATCCGACGGATCAATTCATCTTGTTCCCTGACGCGATCCTCCAAAGTTTGAGGATCAATTCTGCGTCTTTGTCTTTCTGGGCTTTGCGAACGAGAGTGATAGGGGCTGTTATTCCGCCTTCGTCCCTTTGCATCCCTCCTGGAATTTTGTCTTTGTGGTTCCAGGTTCGCCATGGGAGTGACCAAGGGTAGGCCTTCGCGCCTTGCACCCCCTTCTAGAGTTAGTCTGTTAAGGGCGGACTGCGGTAACTCTTCGTTGTTCGCCATTGATTTTTGAGAGGAAAAGCTTGATCAAGAGGTTGTTCTTGTCTGTATTTCCCACAGACGGCGCCAATTGTACGGAAAAGAAATACACCTTCTCGTATAATCCTATTGATCAAGTCTGCGCTCCTCCGTACGACGTCGCTTTATCACCTGAAAATACGAACGTGAGCTGGCCGGCGGGTGTGTGCCGGAAACCTCTCCGATGCCTAAGTCAGTAAGCTTGACAAATAGACGAAAACTCTGTGTATTCAGAAAATAAAGTTGTGTTACCTCTCCATAGGTGATGTTGGTGAGCTTTTATAGGTTTCGTGTGGCACAATCCTAGTAGGACTCTTACTTCTTCATATAGAGTCCTCCTAGGATTCATACTCTTGAAAGATCATGCTTATCTTTCAACACCCCCCTCACTGCTTGAACCAAGTGAGATGGTTTTACTTCGGCAAGATGCCATACAACCGAAGTAAGACTACCTTGCCAGACCAGCTGTATGACCGAAGTAAACATGACCATGCTTGGCTGTAGAATAGACCGAACTATAATTATTCGGCTCTTCCCTCTACTACTCTTACTTCGGCTTCTCACGTACAACCCATGGTGTGGCTAGACCGAACTAATACGGCATGACCGGTCTAACTCTAAGACCGACCTAACTTCAAAATATCTTACACCGGTCCAACATCAATCTTCCCTTGGACCGGACTAACTCCAAAACATCCATAAGACCGGAGTAACTTATATGGCCATTTTACTCGGCCCTTTGTACTGCGGCCCATAATGGCCCATTACCCAGCTCGGCCCAATTTGCATATAAATTACCCTCTCAATTTACGTATAAAAATATTAATCTGCAAATAATATTCAAAATTCTGTATAAATCCCAACTCTTTACTTAACAAATTAAACCTCAAAACCTACGAAGTCCAACCCCTAAGCTGCTGGCGAAGGTGTAGAAACCCTTGCAAAACTTTTGAACCTTCGGCCAATTCCGCTGCCAATCACCACTGCGACACGAAGTGGGTTGGGGGAAGGGAAGGGGTTGTTGATGATGACAGTGGTGGTGACGGAGGTGGAGGCTAGAGGAAGGCTGGGATGGGGCTCTGGTGACGGAGAGGTGTTGACAGTAGGTGTAGAGGAAAGAGAGAGTACCCAGCAAAAAAAAGAACACTACCAATAAAAAATGGAAAAAAAAGAGAAAAGAATGTAGTAATCCTTATATATAGGGGTAAAATAGACTTTTTGTTATTTCCGTCAACGGTGTTATTGGTGCGTTTTAGTCCATAAAACACATGGAGATTATGTGATTATTTCTAAATGAGATGAAGGTGATTTACACATAGGACAAATTACAATGGGGCAACGTGAAGATTGTCCTTTTAAAAAGGGTTCAACTTGTTTCTAGTTGGAGATCAAGACTGCACCCTCTAGTTCGCTCCGTGGGCTCACTTTTGGGCTCCGTTTCAATAATCTGAATCGTTCATATTTTAGGATTCGTCGAGTACATTATTCTTATAAAAAACCAAATCGGTCGGATGACGGAAATTACGTATTCGAATCAATTTTATATGAATCGTTTATTTTTTTACTGTCTATTTTTTTTTATTATATAAAACTGATTCGAATATTAGTTACTGTTATCTGATCGACTTAATTTTTTACAGGAATAATATACTTGACGAATTATAAAATATGAGCAATTCACATTATCAAAACGAGACTCAAAAGTGAGATCACAAAGTGAATTGAAGGATCCAATCTTAATCTCCAATTAGGGACAAGCTTGAGAATTTAAAAAACCCATTCCGTGATAATTCTTAAGCAGTACTTACTGTGTTCGTGTTACGTACAGTCTCAAATATGAATTTGTATCACAGCTGAAAATAGTATGAGAAATTATATTTAATTGAGAATAAATCAAAAAGAAAATTTGAAAATGCAAGTCGGAGCAATAGAAATTGTATCTCATGCTACAATTTTATAATAGCAATGCTTTATGCTTGGATATAAAAATTTAAAAATTATTCAAAATTTTTTATTAATGACTCAAATTTATTTTATATATAAAATTTATATTTTATTGATCCAATCTTCCCTACACATATCTATTTGAATAAATTCTAAATCTCAAATTCTGACACCATAGGTTTTTTTTTTTTGAACTTTTAAATGCATGTTCACTTGCACGTTATAAAAATTTAATTATTTTTATTTAAATAAACTTTTTAAAAAGAATATACATGGAATATTAAGTTAATAATGAAGTAAGTAATAAATGATGGCTATTATTAAGCCGCCACACTGCTTTCGATTCGAAACACGACAAGAGTGCTGAAGTGTTGGTTTTACTTTGAGGTGGTTAGGCCAACGAGGTTTGTTTAGTTAAGTAGGATAACGTTTTCAATTTATATTTATAAAATTTTTATAAATTGATTTTTATTTATTTTTTATTTTTTTTAGAAAAACATAAACTACAAACGCGTTTGGTAATTGACAAAATATTTAAAAAAATTTAAAAATATAAAAAAGAGTGAGAAATGACAAGTTGTGGTAAGTGGCGGCGGAAGACGATGGTGGAAAGTGATGACGGTGGGTGGTGGGTAGGTGGTGGTGGGTGGATGGTGGTGGTGGGTGAGTGGGTGACGGTAGCAGGTGGTGGGTGGTGGTGGTGGTGGTGGTGGTGGTGGATGGCGGGTGGTGGCGGGTAGGTGGCGAGTGGTGGTGGTGGGTGGGTGGGTGGGTAATGGTGGCGGGTGGTGGGTGGTAGCGAGTGGGTGGTGGCGGTGGCGGGTGGTGGTGGTGGTGGCGGATGGCGGGTGGTGGCGGGTAGGTGACCGGTGGTGGTGTGGTGGTGGTGGTGGGTGGGTGGGTGATGGTGGCGGGTGGTAGCGAGTGGGTGGTGGCGGTGGCGGGTGGTAGGTGGTGGTAGCAAGTGGGTGGCGGATGGCGGTGGTGGGTGGGTGGGTGACGGTGGCAAGTGGTGGTGGCAAGTAGGTAGGGGTGGTGGTGGCGGGCGGTGGATGGTAGTGGTGGGTGGTGGGTGGTGACGGGTGGCAGGTGGGTGGTGATGGTGGTGGCGGCGAGGGGTGGATGGTGGTGGCAAGTGGGTGGTAGGTGAGTGGTGGCTGGTGGGTAGCTGGTGGGTGGTGGGTGGTGGTGGCAGGTGGGTGGTGAGTGGTGGTGGCAAGTGGTGGTGGGGGGTGGGTGGTGGTGGCAGAAGACGGTAGTGGAAAATGGTGGTGGGTGGTGGCTAGTGTTGGGTGGTAAAAAAAAAAAAACTAAAAATTCAAAATGGAAATATATTTTTTGTGTTTTTATTTTTTGGCCAAATTTATAAACTGAGACCACTAATTTATAAATCAAAAATTTTACCAAACAAGTTTTTATTTGAGTTTTTAAAATTTTTATAAATATAAACAGAAAACTGAAAACGTAAGTGTTACCAAACGACACCGTAATGTTTGATTTATTAAAATGAACAAAATAATTATTTTATCAAATATTTATTTAAATATTTAGTTAAATTAAAAATATAATGACAAATATATTAGAAATGAAATTATAATTCACTACGTTAAGAGAATGATCATTTTATAAAAATGTTTAAGAAATTATCATTTCATTGCATCCCATCTTATTTCAATGAACCAAATAAAATATTAATATATTTATGAGTTTTTATGGCAGTTATATTATGATGGTGTTATTGTTACATTAAATATTTTTATTTAAGGACAGAATTTAAATATCATTATTTTTTTACAATTAATTATATTTTAATCTTTTGTAATCTTAATACAAAATTGAATAAGAGTATTTGTGTCATAAAATTATTTTTTTTTATCATTGGTTTAAAAAAGACAGAAAGAGAGGCTGCTATGAGGCATCCATCCCCTCCTCCACCTACTTTGAGGAAGAGAATGGCATTCAAGCTGATATCCATGGGGATCCTGCTGTGCCTCCATGGTGGCTTCCATTTGGGACCCATTTGTCATAATACATGGGAGGTAATCAAGAAAAGTGTTGAATGCACTTATGAGATTTATTATGTTCTACAATTGGTGCAATAGGGAATACTGAGTATGTATTTTTATCACTAAAAAAAGAAGAAGAGAGAATGTAGTTTTTTTTTTTTTTTGAAAAATAACAAATCAGTAGTACTTTCTCAAAATAATTACATAAATTTTACAAATTTTAATTGCTAAAGTCATAATTTTTATTTTATTTTATGAATCTGTAATTATTTTGGAAAAGTACCTCTAATTTGTAATTTTCTCTTATTTTTTCCTATAAAAATCTGTCTTACAATATCCAAAAAATTCCAATGCAGATTAGATTTATTCTAGATGAAGTTTAGACCACATAAATTTGAATATATACTACATATTGTATTTTTTGGATATTTTTTTTTTGAATACCTAGCATTTGCGATCAAAAAATGTAGCATGGGGCTCGATGACACTTTACAAAAATTCTAAAGAGTCTAAATCGATTATCCAATATTTTTTACTAAATAAGTGTGAAACTTGAAAAATTATTATTTGTTCCTGAGACAAGCTAATGTGGTGCTCCAACTTGGTTCTTATTAGTTGAATTAGTGGGATGTACCACCTTTCTGTCTCCTTTTAGGAGGCAATGGAACACTTGTCTTTTAATAAATAGTGTGGAGCAATACTCCAAGACCAACCAGTAACTTCTCATAAAACTCATGTAGAGTCCTTGTGGTGTGGGTCTCACATCAATGTGAATATTTGGTATATTATTTGATAATTCATTTAAGATTCCTTATATTGCTCGACACTTTATGAGTGTGATCATAAAAGCCCTACACCTAAGTGGTCATTTGGGGTTAATTAATTAATTTATTTTTTTTGACTCTTTAATTTTTACGAACACATGTAAAAAAATAAAAATAAATAGTGATATAATAACGTATATAATTTTTTAACTTATTTAAGAGTTCTCTAAACAACCCGGGTTAAACAAATGAAACTTTTTTTTCATTATTTTTGTTTGTTGAACCAAACAAATGAGACTTAAATAAGCCCAAAAACACAAGGAGATTGAGTGGTGGTATGGTGACTTTAATTCTATAAAAATATTTGGTTTAAGTTATTGTAATTTGAAAATTAATAATTAAAAAGAAAATTCACAAACTCACCTCCATAACTTGCAAATAATCATTTTTTTTTTTTGCTGTACTTTATAGAAATGATAAACAGTAACTACACCAAAACACATAAACTATGTGAGCGTTTGAGAAGTGGGTTTTTTTATAAGTTTTTTTAGTTGTAGCATATTATTGGAGAAATTTTTTTTTGTGTTTAGGAAGATAGTTGGATTTTTTTGTGGTTGGATGTGATGTTTATGAGAGAAAAAGTGAAATGATTATGAGGTTTGATGTGATATTTTGTTTGGATTTATTTATTTTTTGGTTTTGTAACTAATATGTCATTTAGTGAAAAAAAAACAAAAAAAAACCAACAAACTTACTTCCCAAACAGAAAGAAACCAATGGCCGAGGAGAAGTAATGGTGGTGTTTGGGAAGTGATTTTTTTTGCTAGTTTTTTTGCTAAAAGACAAAATAAGTTAAAAAATAAAAAAAAAACAAATTCAAATAAAATGTTATATCAAACTCATAATCATTTTATTTTTTCTCTCACAAATATCACATCTAATTATAAAAATTCAACTATTTTTCTAAACATAAAAATTTAAACCTCTAAAAATAATCATAAATTAAAAAAATTTACTAAAATAATAACTTTCCAAACACTTACAAGGTAGTTAAAATTCAAAATAATGCGTCCATATTCAAATTATCAATCATTGATCACTTTAGTGACACAATCACTATATGGAGATGACTAGCATGTGAATGGGTCATCTGTGCTACACTGCAAATAAATTTAGGTAAAATTGTCAACAATGATTGAGCCCACCATTTTTTTAGAGATTACCATAATTTTTTTTAGATCTTCATTATTAATAGTGTAGGCTCCACACATATATGAGTGAGTCCCATACATACATTTTAAGGCTTGTTTTGGTGTTCTAAATAAGTGTACTTTTTGTCTTTTTGCACTAAAAAGTTAAGGAAAAAAATATGAATGTTTGGGTTAACTTTTTGAATTTTTATGAAAAAATGTGTATTAAAAAATTGTATAAATAAGTATATAGAGAAAGTTAGTGATTGAATAGGCGGTACGATCAGAATAGAAGGGGCAGCGCGGCAGAGGGTAGTGTAGGAGATTGATTCTTTCCTTTTCGGGCATAAATTAGACGGTACTGTTCGGCCCATGGGGGCCCACCATGGGTCTCGTTTTACTAATCGGAACCGTTCAATGTGTAGAACTCGTCGAGTACTATATGCTGGTAGCAAATCACGTTGATTGGATATCAATAGCTATCTGATCGTGCTAGTTTTTCTTATCAACTGTTAACTATAACACATCCATTTTTTATACAAAACTGATTTGATCATATAGTTACCGATTTCCGATCAACGTGATTTTTTACAGGCATATAGTTCAGGACGAGTTCTACATATTGAATGGTTCAGATTATCAAAACGGGACCCGTTGTGGATCTCCACAGGCCCAACATTTCCGTCAAACTTAGTGATTTTATATATGTAATTTTTTTTCCCCTCTCACGGTACTAACCGGTCAATTCAACCCCGAAAATTGTGTAAAATTTGTTTGATTAAAATATTATGTATATTAATTTTTTAATATTTTTAATTTATAAATAGTAATAATTTTTTGGAAAATTTACCCATAAGTCCTAGTTTTTGAAACGTTGAACCATTTAGTCCTAAAAGTTTTCTTATGCTCCATTTAGTTCCATTTTTACATCAGCATGATGTAAATGATGTAAATGATCTGATGTTTCATTCTATAATTTCAAAATTTATTGAAATCCGATGAACATTAGATGTTTTTCATCCTATATTTTCCAACATTATTGAAATTTGATAAACATTAGATGTTTGAAATCTAATGTTTGTAACATGACTCTGATGTTATTAACATTGTATCTGATGTTATTAACATTGTAATGGGACCTTTCAGTCTATAAGAAAATTTTTAGGACTAAACAGTACATAAGTTATTAATTTGGAATTTATTGGTACATCCCCTTATTTTTTTTGATAACTTTTTAACTTTTTGACCCGAAATCAAGCCTTACTCTTAGAATGGATTTTTTTCACTGTCAACTTTACAGTGAAGTATGTCAGCTTGGAAAGGATGGGACATAATTCTTTTGGTGACAATAGCAAAAAGATTTCACCGCACAATTTTATTTATTACTTTATAATTTTTCATAAATAATTTGTTACGAATACATAAATTAAACAGGCTAAAAATATAAAATATACATGAATAAATAACATTTATAATTTTTTTGGAGTAAAATTTATTTAAAATAAAAATTATTCATACATATTTATTTAGGGTTGGTTTGGAATGTTCTAAAAAAGTATACTTTTTGACTTATTGGCTTATATGGGTTGGGTTTGATGTGATGTGTTAGAGAGGTGATGTGATTTAAATAAGATGATGTGACTTAAATAGGATAGTAACTTTTTGACTTTTCGTATTATTTAAGTTATGCCAAACTTGACTTTAGTGTCCCATTCAGTACTTCTAAATTTATACTTTCATGAATAACATATATGGATCAATAATACTTGTTAATAATACTTGGTAGCTTGAATTATTATGATCCAAATGACTCAAATGTTTTAAAACGATGTCGTTTTGAAGTTAAAATGACGTTATTTTAATACATTCGAACCATTAAACTACACAAATTTGAGTTATTAAGCCTTTATTTTATATTGGATGGAGTGAATGATATGTACTATGTGAAGCCTGCATAAATATATAATTATTCGTTTTCATAAAGTCCATTCCATTTTAGCCACTAACGAATTTATTCATGTACTCCAGGTCAGCAATTTTCCAACATAGGTTACTTAGTGCCTGTTTGGTGCAGTTTAAAAGCTACTTATTTCAGCTTTCAGCTTAATTTAACCTATTTTAATGTATTTGGTTTAGCTTATAGCTTATAACTTATACGTTTTTGAAAGTCAGAAATCAGCTTATTCTTTAAGTGGGGCAGGAGATACTTAATTTATAAGTCAGAAATCAACTTATATTCATAGTTATAAGCTATAAGCTGTTTAGGCATAAGTTATAAACACTTTTCCACAACTCTACCAAACATGGCCTTAAACTGCTGTGAAAAGGACACCAGAGTTTGAATTTTTTTATTATTTTTAATTTTCTTTGGGTAAATACATGCTTTTAGGATGTTATTAAGAAAATGGCGGAAAAGTGAATTGAGCTTGTTTGGTTCTTTTCTTGGTCATGTTAGAAATTTCTTTACTGACATAAAATGGTGTGACAAAATGTTAAAATTGGCTATTTTTTAAAATAATTTATTTTCTTCTCTCACTTGCATTATTAAAGTTTGAATAATTTTCTTTGTTGATTGCCATAATTTTAATTTTATTAATTTTAATCCTTTACTTTAATTTTTCTGTCAATGTATTTCTTCCATCAACAACATCTGTTAGTATTTTAGATATAAAAATGACAAATCTGACTCAAATGAACCTTTTATCAATTTTAACGTTAACACCTTCTTCCATTTTAGTGTTTCTCATCGTTTGCATTATTAAAGTTAGAATCACTCTATAAAAAATTATTTTAGAATATATCTATATATAAGCTATATATTTTGGATTAAAGTGCAAAACTTTCATATATTTGATATTGTTGTCGATTTTTAGTGTTTTAATAATCAACAAAAACAAATATGAGAACACTTGTTTTTGAGGGTTGCAAAAATGGATTTCTTTAGTGGCTGAAGGTTGACAGAGGGTGGGAATTATCCGAAAGCATTGCTAAACAATTGAAAATACAAATTGTGCGTGTTAAATTTTGATCTCACAATCAAATCAGATCTCTTTATTGAGATCCTGCGAATTAAGTCGTAAAACACATGCAAGAATAGAAAAAGTCAACACCTACATGCACAAAGACAATAAGACCGGTGGTTCATCCATTCGGGAACATTCGCCAATCAACTATTTCTCAAAAATATCGGCTAAACAATAACACCATAGTCAGTGGCGACTCTAGGAATTTTTGTCAGTGGTGTCAATCAAAAACTTAAATACCATATATCTTACAGAAAATTCACATTAATTATTATATCATCTATGGAGAAAAAAAATCAACAAATTAATTTAAATTCTAAAATTATAAACAAAAATATTTCAATATATTGATACTATTGTTTAAGCAAAAAGACATGCTAATATCTAATATGAGTTCAAAATTAGTGGGTTCAAAAGAGTAGGACTTAAAACTATGGGTTCAAAATTATATTTTAGTGGGTTCAATTACTAATTTTTTTTCCTAAAATCTAATATTTATATAATAAATAAATAAATAAATTCAGCCAGGGGGTTCGGGTGACACCCCTGACTAAGCCTTGGAGCCGCCCCTAACCATAGTTTAGACCCATAGGGTGCGTTTTTTATATAGTGATCAGTATCCAACTTCTTTTAGAAATCTTACTTCATGAGATTCTATCATTTATAAGGATCTCATTTAAAACTCTTGTATTCTATCTGAATATCTTGAATTCCGATATAATCACATCGTATTTGGGCAACTTGGATCACCACGTGACATCTCGACTAAGTATTTAGGCCACGTAGATAACCCTAAAATTATGTTTCCACATGATTTTTTTTTTCTTTCCAGAATTTGAAAAACTAATTTTGGAAACAAAAGCATATGTTTAATTTCCTGCCTTCAAAGTTTCAAAAATAAATGTTAAAAGAAAAAAAAAAGCAAAAGCAAAAACAAAAATGTACCAACCAGGGTCTTAGATTTTTGTGATTGTTGGTATTCCTCAGCTCAAACAAAAATGTACCGCAAAACCTGAATCATTTGGGGACAAAACATGAAGTGTAAACAGTAAAAGTAGTACTTTCCCTTCCATATGAGTTTTGAGGTATTGGAGGTCCACTTGGTGGAATTGGAGTGGCGGCTGCGCGGGACAACACCGTTGTTACGGTGCGAGTTGATTTAAAAAATTTTAAGCCAATCAAAAAATAGTGGATTGGTGGGAGTCACTCTCACTAGGGATTCAAGTCATTTTTATTTTAATAATTAAAATTGTTTATTTTTAAATGGATGAATTATACTAACTGCCTTTATAGTTTAAGACTCCTATTACTTTGATTCTTGACTTTTTAATTGTGACATATTTTATCTTAAATTTTGAATCTTATTTTAAATCAAGACAATTGAATATACCATTATTCAATTTTAAAGACAAAATCGTTAATTTGATAAAATATAAACTAATTTGACAAAAATTAATGTCAAAAAAATGTTTTTGAATTTTTTAAAATAATTTCTACTCACCAAAGATAAAATTATGTAAAATTGATAAATCTTTTAGACATTTATTTATTTGTCCAAATTAATTTTTATTATGTGTTTGGATGAAAATCATGTAATGGGTGATTGTTAGGCTTTAATGTATAATCGATATATTTAATATATGAAATATTTTTAGTTTTGAATTTTTTGATTTAATGGATTAGTTTAATAATGATATTAAAGTTGTCGTCATAATTGATTTTTGAAAAGTAGAAACTAATTTAATGAAAATAAAAACAATCACTCATTACATAATTATCATCCAAACACATAATAAAAATTAATTTGGTAATAAATAAGTAAATAATTGTTTTAAAAAGTTATCAATTTTACATAATTTTATCTTTAGTGGGTAGAAATAATTTTTAAAAATTCAAAAATATTTTTTGACATTTATTTTTGTTAAATTAGTTTATATTTTATCAAATTGATGACTTTGCTTTTGAAATTGAGCAACGGTATCTTCAATTGTCCTTATTTAGAATAAGATTCAAAATTTAAGGTCAAATGTGTCACAATTGAAAAGTCAGAGACCAAAGCGACACAAGGCCAAAACTATAGGGACCGTTAGTATAATTCGGCATTTTCAAAATATATCGAGTAAAATATACTTAAAAAAAAATTAAAGTTAATTAGATATTGATGGTTCTTTTATCTAATTATATTTGTATATAAAAATAAGAAAGATAAAATTTGAATTATAAAATTGAATACAAATACAATTCGATGAAAGACCTATTGATATTCGATTAATTTGAGTTTTTGCAAGTATGTTCTATTCAATGTATTTTGAAAATTAAACGGTTCAAATTATCAAAATATACCCCGAAATGGGCCTCATGGGCCGCATAATAGTGGCTATTGTATTCCCGCATAGCAACCACCCTTGGTCCCAAGTTAGTTTGAGAATAGACTATTTTATAAACGTTTTGACTTTAAAATATGAGATGAAAAAAATTAGTATGTATGGAATAATTTTTTTAGCTTTTTATGAAAAAACGTGTAGAGAAAAAGAATTTTTTTTTGTACAGTTCTTTAACTTTTTGACTTTTTAGATTTTTTTCCCAAAGCAAACTCTTAAGGGCCGGTTTGGAGTTAGGTTGGATGAGATTGTTAGTGTAGAAACTAAGAAAAATTATTTTTGTTTGATGTGGACTAATAAGAATTAATATTTGTTTTGTCATTATATAATAAAATTAACTATATGAAATTTCATAAATACTCTTGGTGTTTTTGATATATTTTAATATCAGAAAGTTACATTTTGATAGAATATTATTTTATGTTAATACATATATATATATATATGTATAAATATATTATTATACTATTTTATTTAATATTAAAAACTATTTTAATATTAAATTATTTTTACAAAAAAAATGTTTGGGATCCCCTTTTTTTGAGACCCCCACAACCTCTTTGAATCTCAATCATTGATGTATGTGTGGGACCCACTTATGTATGTATAGGGCTCACATCATGAATGATTGAGATTTAAGAGCATCTCCAATGCATCCTCCATAACTTTAAATATGAAGGATTTGCTCCTCCAACCCATCCTCTAAATCCATCTCTATTTGAGAGGAGGATGAGTTGATCCTCCATTTGGAGGGAGGATGAAAAATAGAGGATGCCCTCCAAAACATTATTCATTTTATATTTTTTATTATATTACAAATAACTTTTAATATGTAAATTTAATTTTATAAAATTGGCATCATTAAAAAGTATGAAATCATACTTTTAAAATGAGTATAATATTAAATATATTTTATAAAAATTTTAAAATTAAATATTTGTTAATGAACAAAAATTACTTTTTGATGAAGGGAAGATGAAGGGTTGTGAAGGTTTGTGATTGGAGTTTGAATAAATAGTAACATCCTCTATATTTACATTTTGAATAAAAAAAAAATTATTTTCATTCTCTTAGTGAGAGGATTGGGTTGGATGCTCTAAAAAAAATTGTGAGAGTTTCCAAAGAAAGAGGATCTCAATCATTGTTTTTATAAAATGAGACACAAACAATCATTTCACCTCTAATTGCATGAGATTGGATTTGAATATGACCTTCTCTATAAAATTGCTAAGAGCATCTCTAACGGTGAATTAGATTTTTCATCAAATTTGAGTAAAAAATGACTCATTTAACTAAATCTGATATCACATGCTCTAACGGTTCACCTTTCACCAAATCTGTCCCGGGACAACCGGGTGGTCGACTGGCCGGTTGACCGGTTAGGCAAAAAAATTTTTTTTTTTTTTTTTTGAATTGTCTGAACTTTTTTTTGAACTTTCTGAACTTTTTCGGGACGACCGGGTGGTCGACCGGCCGGTTGACCGGTTAGGCAAAAAAATTTTTTATTTTTTATTTTTAACGGTTTGAACTTTTTTCCTGAACTGTTTGAATCTTTTACTGATTGACCGGCTGGTCGACCGGTTGTTATAACCCAACGGTCAGTAACAGTGATTTGGTGAAATGCTTCGCCTGTTCTCAGTTTGATGAAATGTTTGGTAAAATCTCATTTTGATATCGATTTGGTGCAACCGTTGGAACAGTAAACAATAACTTTTTCATTAAATTTTGAATTTGATACTGAGTTTGATGAACCGTTGGAGATGGTCTAATGCCTTCTTTAAATGGGTTTCATAGTCTCATAACACGACAAATGTTTTAAACAAATGTGATGTTTGTGATTCCCTCCGTACTGTTAGTCCAATTCCACCAGGCGCCTAAGTTTGTTTGGTTCTTTTTTTTCTGGTCTTATTATAATATTGGTGAGGTAAAAAATAAGGGCAAATTCTTTTGTTTGTGTTTGGTTTGAGTTTTTTGGATTAAGTTTTTTTGAAAATTGAGTTTTTTGATTTTCGTATTCTTTTGTTTTTAGTGAATATTTTTTAAATTTTAAATATTTTTTTTTACTTTTTTTGATGCACCTTAGTTAGAGGTATCTAAAAAGTAAAAAATTTCTGAAAAAATATTTTAAAAAATTAATAAATACATAGAAATACAAAAAATATACTGAATTCTTGTATTTTTTTTTGTATTTTTGGTATTTAGTGAATTTTTAAAAGATTTTTTTACATTTTTTTTACTTTTTAGGTATATTTATGTTAGATGTGTTTAAAAAGTAAAAAAATTGCTTAAAATATTAAAAAAATTCAATAAAAACAAAAAAACACGAAAAATAAAAAAGTAGAATTTTCTGAAAAGTGTTTTGGAAAACTGATAACCAAGCAGTTTTCCTTTATTTATTTATTTATGTGGTTAAATTACACAAACATCTTTTAAGGTTTGAAAAAAAAATACAATTAGTCTAATATTTTTAATATAATTACATTAACAGTTAAGTTTTTTTTTTATTAGTAATTCCTTAGTCGTATGAATGAAACAATAATGTTACTTTTTTTCTACTAAAATATATATTTATCTTTATTTATTTTACTTATCTACCTACTATTGGCATTAGTTTTAGTATCTTTAATCATACTAAAAGAAAAGTCAGTATAATTAGGTCAAAAATGTGAGACTGATTGTACTTTTTTTTCAAACTTCAGAGGAGGTGAGCATAATTTATCTTTTTATTTTTTATTTTTTATTTTTATATTTGGTTTGTAGATTTAATTACATGAATTTTATTTTAATTTTTTTTTATTATATTGTGTTAGTTTAATCCAATTCATAGCCTTTATTTAGAAATTAAACTAAATTTAATAGGCAAAATAGTTCATTCATTCTCTTTAAAATGATTGAGGGATTAATATTCAATTTGAAATAGAATGAACAGTTGCCCTTGATTTCTATATAACTTGTTAATGGATTTTATTAATTAAACTAAATTGATATAATGTGAAAATTTAAAGAAAAATTTGATATAATTGAAACTATGAAGATTAAATTAATGGATGAACTAATGTCAAAGGGTGTAAGCCTCGTTGTTCAGAAACATCCAGTGCTGGCCACACTGAGAGAGATGAAAGCGCTACTAACATCAGTTGGCAAAGTGGCGTTAAGCAGCAAAAATCAAAATAATTTTGTTTCTTAATTTCTTTTTTTCTTGATTGTTTTTGTTAACGAATTTATCTCAATAATTTAATTTAATTTATTTTCATATATATGGCAGGTCACCAGTTAGAACTCAATAGCAAATTCATACCTCCATTTCTGAAAAGGGTAAATTACAAAGTACATCTCTCAAGGTTACTTAAAATGTGAATTACCTTCTATGGTTTAGAAAATTATAAATATTTTCTTATCAAAATTTTTTATTTAATAAAATTAATTGAAAAAAATCAAATTCCTAACTGCTTCTTTATATAATAATAAAATTACTTGAATTATTAATTAATTAAAATAAATTTATGAGATTATTAAAAACTGTTAATCGACTTGATAATTTATTAATAAAAGAAATTATTTGTTATAAAATTATAAACTTCAAACGGCGTGATGTAATTTTCAGAATCACAGGAAACAGTTTGTATTTGAAGCAAATCTCAAGTTGTGTGTTGTAATTTGTCATTCTGAAAAATGTAAAAGATTTTTATTTTTATTTTCGTTTTTTGTATGTATGAATATGGTGTGAAGAGTTTATTTATTAATTTTTGTATGAATTCTTTTTGCATCCTTTCCAAATGGGCAATTTCATTAATTGGTCTCGACTCAAAGGGATAGGAAACCCTAAGGCATAAAAGAAAAAAAAGTTTATAATAAAATGTTATATTTATACATAAAGGGTGTGTTTGATTGGGGGATAAGGGGGGAACTATCCACTATTTGGACTCCATGTCCGGCCTCCCTCCTTATCCGTCATTTGATTTTTTTTAGTCCGCCGGACTCCATGTCCGGCCGGACTCCATGTCCCCCATATGGGGGACTATCCTGTCCTGGGGGGGTGGGATTGTTTTGGAGGGACTAATCACTGTTTGGATTAGATGCGAAAATGACAATTTTGACCATCTACTATTTAATTATGTATTATATTTAATAAAATTTAATAAAATTTAAATGTCTCAATTTAAAAATAAAATAATTTTATTTAACTTTTTATTAATGTTTTATTTATTTAATTTTTTAAAATAATTTTTTATAGATATTTTATTGATGTTTTATTTTAAAATTTTGTTTATGATTTATTTAATTTCATTATTTAAATTTAATAGATGTTTTAATAGATGTTTTATTTAAACAATTAAATGTTTAATTTCAACAATAAATAATTTCATTATTTAAATTATGTTTTATTTAAACATTTAAACATCTGCACATCAACATGTTTATTAAATTATTTCAACATCTGTACACCAACATTTATTTAATTATTAATTGTTAATTGTTTAAACATAATCTGTACATCAAAATAATTTCAATGTTAATTGTTTAAATAAAAATTTAAACATTTAACCATTAGTATGTTTAATGTTTACTAAAATTTTTATTTGTTTATATAAAAATAATCTGTACCAGTCAAATTTTTTTATCAATATTAGTATGTTTAAATATCTTTAAACAAAATTTAACCATTAGTATGTTTAATGTTTACTAAAAATAATTAAAATATTAAAGATATGTTTAATATTGCTATTACTTAGTAAACAATTGAAAAAGGGTAAAATAGTCTTTTGTTCATTTATCCTATCCAGTCCGTCCAACCAAACGTTGGATTCACTGAAAATAGTCCTATCCAGACATCTAATCCCATGAAAAAACAAACACAGGATACATATCCAATCTAACCAAATAGTCCGGGGGATTCACAGTCCCAGGACTCAAGTCCGATGGATTCTAATCCCTCATTTTCCAGTCCGTCCAATCAAACACACCCAAACAGTTTTCTAGTATGTATAAATAATAGCATTAGACATAAAATCAAGGGAGATTGATCAATAAGTCCCATATTTTGGACTTATTATCCATACAGTCAAGTATTATTTTTGGGAGGATCCAGAGTTGTTTAAGTATTGCTCCGATCAAGTGATCCGACAGTGTGTGCCGGAGAGTGAGGTGCATATGATTCTTACATTTTGTCATTCTTCTGCATGTGGCGATCATTTTAGTGGGCATAAAACAACCACTAAGGTTTTACAAAGCGGGTTTTATTGGACCACCATTTTTAAAAATGCCCATCAATTTTGTAGAACTTGTTTGAGTTGTCAGCAAATGGGTTCAGTGTCGCGGCGTGATATGATGCCAATGTCCCCTATTCTTGTGGTAGAAATTTTTGATGTTTGGGGTATTGATTTTATGGGCCCTTTTCCGTCATCATTCAGGTTTGAGTAGTAGTGGATTATGTCTCTAATTGGGTGAAGGCGATAGTTACCTGAACAAACGACCATAAAGTAGTGATAAATTTTTAGCATGAAAACATCTTTAGTCGTTTTGGGTTTTCTAGGGTCATAATAAGTGATTAGGGTACACATTTTTGTAACCGGTTCTTTGAGTCGATAGTCAAGAAATACTTCATTACACATAAAGTTGGCACTCTATACCACCCTCAAACTAGTGGCTAAGTAGAGGTATCCAATAGGAAGGTCAAGCACATTATAGAGAAAACGGTTAGGCCGGATAGAAAAGATTGGTCAAAGTGTTTGATTGATGTATTATGGGCCTACCGCACTGCTTATAAGACACCCATTGGGATGTTACCATGTAGGGTGGTGTTTGGGAAAGCTTGCCACCTTTTGGTTGAACTTAAGCACCAAGTGTTGCGGGCCATAAAGAAGTTTAACTTCAATATGGTCGTCGCTGGACTTAACCGGAAATTACAACTCAATGAATTGGAGGAGATTAGAAATGAAGTATATGAGAGTTCGAAAATTTTTAAGGCTCAGACTAAGGAATTTCATGATAAGTACATTAATAGAAAATCATTTGAACTTAGCCAAAAAGTATGGCTATTTAATTCAAAATTGAGACTCTTTCTAGGTAAGCTTAGATCAAGATAGGATAGCCCCTTTGTGGTTGTCGAGGCATTCATTCATGGGTTGAGGTGCAAGATCCACGGAATGGCCACACCTTTAAAGTAAATGGCCAAAGATTGAAATCGTATATCAAGGGTATTGGAAATTGTGATATGATTGAGTCCATTCCATTTTATTCTGATTGAGACATGGAGTTCTTTTTCTCTTTTCTTTTTTTGCTATTTTGATTTTTATGCTTGTTATTTTGTACATGATGTCTAGGAGACTTTAAATCCTCTAAAGGTGTAATTCCTTTGGTGTTAGTCGTGCCTAAACGGTATCTGACAGTCTGGTATAGCCACATAATTGTGTTTGTAGTGAGTTCCTAGGAGACCAACTGAGACGGCGGAAATTAGAGTTTGAATGGCAAAGCCAAGAACGCAAAGTTTTGGAATTTCTGAGACTAAAGTTTGGTTTAAATACCCAGGGGTGTGGAGATTGCTTCAAAATCATCCCAGCTTGTACTCTGTATGGCAGTCTTAGGTCGAGTTAGCTTTATGCGCCTCGATTCTGGATACCGAATCAACTTAGTCTGTCACCCTGTTGGAGAATAAGGAAAGTTACAAACATTGTTATGGAGAAAAGTAGTACCAGTGGTTTTCGCGTGAAGATTATACCTTTATTAAGCTTTTATATGTTTTTAAAGTGCTATTCTTATTTTGATTGTGAAATAAAGGTACAAGTTGGGCTGGGGGAGTAAATGGCTGTGGCAGGATTAAAAAAGAAAAAAAAAACACAGCACGTGCGGAACAATTCACCGTACGTGCGGAAAAATTTCAGTCCACAATGTAGCTACCGTTTTAAATGCAGGTATGGGATGTGGTACATCATAGACGCTGCACGTGTGGTTCGGGTCCTGCACGTGCAGGAAAATTCATGAAACACAAATTTGCTCCTACTTTATATGCACGAGCGGGGCGTAGTGTGGGTATGCTTCTGTACGTGCAACGCGCACTCTTGCACGTGCGGCACGTTGGAATTAAAAAAAAA
>JAPPVO010006155.1:0-28753 GCA_030407325.1 Camellia japonica | reverse complement strand
TGAATTTTTATATTTTATATTTTTTGTATTTGGTGAATTAAAAAAAAAATCACAAAATATTGTACTTCTTAAGTATAACTAGATTAGATATATCTAAAAAAAAAAAAAAAATTGCTTAAAATATTAAAAAAAGTAAAAATAAAAAAATTAATTTTTTGTGTGTAAGTTAAAGAAAAGAAGATGATTGTTATTTCTCTTGAAATGACATGAATAAAATACCAGTATTATTTTATTATTTTATATGTATAAAGGTTAAGAGACAAATATGTCATTTTAATCTGACAGGGGGTAAGTATACTCTTCTAAAAGTGAGGAAGGATCTGTATTAAATAGAAACCTCAGGGGTGTTAGTGTAATTTACCTTTTATTTGTTTTTCGAAATCACCTAGAGCTCGTTTCGAAATTGATTATTTTAGTTGGCTTTTTGGATTTTACGAAAGGGTTAGACTTATCTTATATTCACATCTCAACTTGAGAGAACTTAAGCGACTCGTGGAGCCCACCATAGATCCAGTTTCAATTATATGAACAATTCACTTTTTAAAACTCGTTGAGTAAAATATTCATGCAAAAAATCAAAATGATCGAATATCGGTAGTTATATGTTTGAATCGCTTTTGTATTATAAAAAATGAATGATTATTCTTGAAATTATATTTTTCGTCTATTTAAAAAAAATATATATAATTTAAACATATAACTACCGATATTTAATCATTTTGATTTTTTTGCATGAATATTCTACTCAATAAGTCCAAAAAAGTGAACGATTTGGATCACTATAATCAATTTCAAAATGAGCCTACCAAGCCCAAACGCTCTCTCAAGTTGAGATGACAACCTGAGAGAAACTAAACCTTTTACAAAAAGATATACAGAAAAATAGAGTGATGTGATAATTTATAGTGATTTTTTTGACTAAAATGCATGGTTATAAAAATAATGAGACAAAGAGACCTTTATTTTGGGAACTAGGCTAAAAGCCTATTTTTTTGGCTTTTTGACTTTTTTTTGGTTATATTACATCTTTACTTTTTTGCACGCTTTTAAAAAAAAAAAAAAAAAAATCAAAAGATCAGTTTTTAACCTACTTCCCAAAATAAGTAGATAACCAGTGAATTACCCGTATTTGAAGGTACTCATAACACAATTTGACACAAATCAAAATCAATCACTCTCATACAATTGTTCTACCTCTCCCCTTTCGCTCCCAATTTATATGCAATCATTTCATAGTAAATTTGGGAACTTTTTAATTTAAAAAATGTTATATATTGGCTAACCCATTAAACTAACAATTTAAAAATATTAATAATTCTATAATTTGTACCTTTCAAAAGGAAAGATAAATAAAGAAAGAAAGAAAGAAAAAACTAGTTTCCTATTCTTCATTATCTAGCCTCTCTCACTAATTTCTAAAGGGAAATATTAAATTCATCTTTCTTATTCCCTCTCTCAAACCTATTCTTTTTCCTAAGAAACCACGTCTAGGTTGCTACAATACTTTGGTTGCATAAGGTGATTTTGTTGGTGGTGTGCTCTGATACCATTATTGGTGAAATTATGGCAATTTTCTTTATAAACTCTGATACCACTTTGGAAGTGGGAGAGGGGTGCATGTGATGTCCCGACTCCTTTAAAGCTATTGAGTACATTATTGGTAACATCTACCTCTTTGTGTGATCTTCTTCATTGTTTAACTCTTTGAAGTGGTGTTGTTATTTATTCTCTCTCGTGATTGTTATGGTAAGTACATTCTTGTGTATTTCGAGATGTCATCTTGCACTTTTGGGTGTTGTAGAGGAATTGGGAAGGTTGGCCGTTATTCTGGTAGCTCCTGGTCTCACTTTCTTGGTGCGACCGCTCGAGCAGTGTTTTGGTCGCTCGAGCAGTGAATCCGATCTCCCAGTACTTTGGTTTACAGACTGAACTTCTGGGGGCATAATTTTTTGCTCGAGTGGTCTTATACAGAGGGGTGTAGAGATTCTGGGCGTGGGCGTTTTTGGCTCGAGCGCAAGTTTCATCACTCGAGCGGTATTTCAAAAATTGAACTGTTTGCTCGAGCGCACGATTGGTCGCTCGAGTGGTCTATCGACTATTAGCTCCGAAAATTGAATGAAATCATTTGAAAAGTTGAGCCTTACCCACTTTCCCATCACTTTTCACTTTACACTTTACACTCTCTTTCTGCTTTAACTTTCTTTTCTCTCATGTCTCTCTAGAAACTCTCCAACCCACTTCATTTATTCCTTGATCCCTCACTATTTACTGAGATTTCAACTTTGGTGCCTTTTTAAATTTTGGAGAGCTCGTCGAGAGTTACATGGTATATAGTGGAGATTGGATTTTTACACCGTTAGTTTCAGAACTTTTCATCCTTTCTTCTTAAGCTCTTAAGGTAAGGATGTTCTTTGAGTTATATATATGTTTTCTAGCATGTCTTGTCCTTTTCAATTAAGCTTTCTAGTGTAGATTGATTTTGGGAGTTGAATCTAGAAAAATATTTGGAGAAATGTATTCTTTCTCATGATTGGTCCAAGATAAATTATTTTGGGTGGGCTACGAACTATTTGGGGGAAGCTTGCTTATAGTGTTTTGAAAATAAATAGAAAAATCCTATTTTTGATAAAACCCTAGATTTTGCAAAAATTTGGGAAAAAGTGAAATTGATGTGATATTTATGAAATTGATGATAAATCTCTTGATTTTATGAAGAAAACTTTATGGGACATTATATTGTTGAGGAAATGAAAATTTTGATTGAACAGTCATGGAAACATGGGATATACATGTTGGCACTTTGGAAATTTAATGATGGATATTGATTGTGAATATGTGGAAATCTCATATGTCACATAGATTTCTATTTTTGTTTTGATTTTGGAAGGTTTCGAATCGTGAAAATTATACTTGAACAAATGTGAAAGATGTTGGCAATATTGTACAAAGGAGATAATTATGTGTGGTCTATTCTCATTGACTCATTTGCATCATTTTAAATTTTGCTCACCTGCAAATCTTAACTTTGATATAAATTCTTGATTTTGAGAAAGACAATTGTTATTGATGAAAACATTTTGGAGTAAGTACATTTGGTAAGTCCGGTTAGAGGGTGTAGATTGGAAATTAAGTTGGTCTGAGTGTCCTTAGTGTAAGACCATAAACGCGTGCATGTGGGTGCCTAAGCCCTCCAGTTAGTAGCCGACAAGGTAGGATTTTGGTAGTGCTTGATACGCCTACTTGCAAACACTAGCCCTGGGGAATTACCTAAGTCATATTTATTACCCCATTGTTTAAAGTCTTGGTTTTTATGAAGAAAATGAACCTTGAAATGACTATTGCATGGATTTCAAGGGAGATGTAAAACTTTGACAATTGAACATGGAATAGCACAGCATTCATATAACTGTATGAGATTGCTTTTAAACATATATACTTTGTGAAGATATCTCTACTGGGCTTTGTGCTTACCCTAGTGAAATTGTGCAGGAAAGGATGGTGTGGCTCTGCCTAGTTGAAGGCATGGAGTGTGTTGAGGGGAGAAGGCCCTCCTTTTTTTTTTTTTTTTTTTTGTGTATGATGTAAATGCAAGCCAAGGGCTTTATGTGTTGGTTGATAACCTTTTGTATAACCAGGCTTAAGCCTTGGAACGTGTAGCCTCTGGGCACTTACTTTATTATTTAGTTCTTTTCTTTCTTATTGTTGCACATGCTATGGATTCATCTTTTAAGATGGTGAATGTATATCGCATGTGAACACTTCTTTTGTTAACTCTTTCCCTGAAATGAAATATTAATTGAAGGAGTTGGTCCATCAAGATAAGATTTCATGTTGGTTTGTGTCATTTCCTCTTTCTACTGGATAATATTTTGAGGGCGTTACAGTGCAAATCACTTGTTGTGATTCACAAAGAGACACCATATTTAACGTGGTTTGTTCTCACTGCCTACATCCACGGCAGAGTAACCATTTTTATTATAAAATGGAAATTACAAAGAGATTATAATGGAGGAGGACTCTCTTTCAATCAACTCTTACTGAGCTCCCTCTCTCACACTGAAGGAGCTCCCTTCTCTGCCACAGAGGGTTAATCTCTTATTTAGCTCTCTGAACAGAACAACTCTCTGTAACTCTCAAACTCTCAAGCTCTCTTAGAATCCAATCTCACTTACTAAAGATGGCTTTGTATCTCCCACTCCTGGAGATTACATTTTCTTCCACTCTATCTAAAATAATCTCACAACGTCTCTATTTATAGATTCGTCCACTATAACAAAACTGAGTTTTTATGGCTTTACATTAACGATATACAGTACATGCAAGCCGTGGTTTCTCATTTTTATGGATTTCTTTTTTTGCATGTCGTAAATAATTTTCTAACCACGGCGTGTTATTGCGTATGCCGTAAATGCTAATAATGATAATTTTTTTACGACTTGCAATGTTAGCCGTGAATAATAAAACTTTTTATGGCGTGCAAATGACATGTGGTCAATACATGAACTATACACAACACACATACGTTAGCCGTTAAACATATTTTATTTTTTACGACACACAATTTAGGCCGTGAATGATATGACCCAAAAAAATTAGGCACCAAAAATAAAATAGATTTGGCGCTAGTGAACAAAGCATTAAACGGAAGGATTTTTTTTTTTATGTCAAAATACAAACTGTTTGGCTTCTTAATAGGGTTCTAAAGGAATATAGAGAGTTGTAAATCAGATAATAGAAGAGAGGGAGAAGAGAGAGGGTTCGAAAGGGAGACTGGTTTAGCGGTGCAAGATTTTGATCTAGAAAGGTGCGCTCCCTTCGGCGGTGAGACTGGTTCGGCGACGGCAACGATCGACGGTTCGAAGGGAAAGGGTTTCATTCTTGAGATATGTTCGGATTCCTCCTCCCTCTCTCTCTCTCTCTCTCTCTCTCTTTCTTTCCCTTCCCCTATTTTATTCGGTTAGTTTCTCTGCTTACATAGCGAGAATAGTTACAAGAGGAAGTGAAGAGTTTGTAGGTCGAATCCGATATCAATCCATGAGACCAGAAAAACTCAGCCCTTAAGAATTTTTTTTTTTAATCATAAATTAGCAGAAAATCTATGATTAAAAATTCTATTTTTATTTTTAAACTAAAATTACCAAAGTGTAGGTTTTACACATTCTCTACATTTGTCTTACAAAATTGCCCTTATTCCTCTTCACTGTCCTGCCATTGTTATGCAACAATGGCCTGCTTCAATTGAAAAAAGAAAGAAAGAAAGATGCTATTGTAGGAGTGGGAGTAGAAGCATTGGTCTTTACTTTTTACTTTTTTTTTTTTTTTTTCAATCTCAACCTATGTTTCTAACCACCATTAGTGTTTTTAGTGTTGCTGTGTTGGCTTTTGGGTTCATAGGAACTCAATTGTTTTGTGAGGTTTTTTTATTTTTGGTTTTTAGGTTCCTTGAGTCATACAAGATATAGTGTGAATGTCAAACTTTTGAGTTATTAAAAACATCAGTTATACATGATGCATAACAGTGGAATTATTTACCTTTTTCTTTCTTTTTTTTGTTTTTGCTTTGTGCATTGTCAATGGAAGCAATCCTGTCCTTTTGGTTGTGCAATGTGATTCTATTATATGTTAGTACATGGTCCACTGTTTAAATTTGAGTATTATTATCAATTTTTTCCACTTTTACCTTTCTGATTATTATCTCATGTGCACTAACCACAAAACACACAAATGATGGCTGCGAGTTTTTTTTTTCTTTGGGGCCACTGGAATGATGTATGAAGTGGGAAATGGATTGAAAACTTTCTGAGATATAAGGATGTTGTCTCTACTTTTATTATGGTGTTGTTTGTTGTTAATTTAAATGAGCCATTTATGATGGTTTCTATTTTGAGATTTTGCACAGTTTATGTGATAATTATAAGTTTTAAAATTTATTTATTTTAAATAAGTTATTAAATTTTAGCCTAGAATAAAATATAGCAAACATGCTTTCAAAATGATGAGTGAGATCGAAGGATAGCATAGTGATATTTTAGTTTAAGGGGGGCGTCCTTGTCCGTCCTCCATAATGAGGGGACAAAAATTAAGTTTATGGTATGATTAACTACTAAATAATTCTTCGTTCAATAAATTGACTGAAAAACAATGATCACCATATGTAACGCCCCAAATTTCTAGCCCAAATGATAATACAACAATCATGGCTCTTTCAAAGAAAACCGAATATAAATCTCCAAACTTACATTACATGATACAGTAGTTCTTCATGCAACAGTACATCAATCCAACAACAAGTAAATAAACAAATAATTACCCCCAAGGGTTTACAAATTTCCCAGGCTTAAGCCCGATTGCACAAAACGGTTATTCAAACCCACACAAATATAGCCATTGGCTTACAAAACAGAGTCACGCAAAATGAGAGCATTGTACTCCCAACACACATACTTTCACGCCCCTAGTTGGGTGGAATCACCACATCTTTTCTTGCACAAAAATCTCGTAGAGTGAGCATAAAGCCCAATAAAGAATTCTTAACGAAGTATATACATTTTATACAAGTCTCAAGAGATGAAATGCACATGCCATGCTATGCCCTTTTTGAAGATAAATTACATTTTCATTTTTTGAAAACCATCATGCTCAATGATGTCATGCAATTTCAATTGTTCAAAACTTAACAATTTATTTCAAGGGGGGTAAATACGTCTTTGGTAATCCCTAGGCTGGTGTCTGCAAGTAGACTATATGAGTACTACCAAATTGTCATTTTTACCGGTATTAACCGGAAGGCTCAACACCTATGTGCGCAGATTTTTGGTCTTTCATCCCGGACCCGCAGGCCAACTTATTCAATATCATCTATACCACCTATCAAGACTTACCAACATATTTACCCCAAAACCATTTCATGAAAACTTATTTCTCAACATTCTTTTCTCATTGCAAGTTTTCAAATCATCCTTCAAAGTCTAATGTAATAAAATGAAATGATATGCCAATTTCACAAGATGAACATAAATACTTTTATTCCAATTCATTATCCAAGGGATAACACAATTTCCTCTTCTCAAGTATTCTCAACAATTTAGTCATTTCAAGACTATAGCAACATTCTAAATAACCATTTCTAAAATGAACAACAATTCTCATAATCCACAAAATTAATCATTTATACAAATATAAATAAGAAATTTTCTAAACATAATTTATTTTGGCACACAAAAATAAATATAACAATATTACCCATGGATTTTCAATCTCTTTTAAAATCCCCAATTTCCAGGTTTTCTCACCAAACTACACAGCTCAAATCTTTTGAAAGAAAACTCTCGAAAATCATCGTTTCTTCAATCAACAAAGATCAAAACCCATAAGATCATTTTAAAAGAACAAGAGGCAAACCCACTTTAAAATCGCTCAACTTCTTAAATCAAAATAAATTTTCAGAAGCTATTAAAGGATGATTTCGAAAATCATCTAGATCTTGCAAAAATATATATAACTCAAAGAAAATCCCTACCTCAAGTTTTGAAGAAGAAACTGAGATGAAACCCCAAAATCTACGGTGTCGAAACTCGATCTCTACTGCACACAATAAAGCCCTCGAGGTGATAACCAACTTTGGTGAAGGACTTAGGCCTAAATCCCAATGGATTTGGAGAAATCAAAGAGAGAAGATGACTTCTAGAGAGAGAAGCTCTAGATCTGAAAAAAGTGATCTGAAACCCTAATTTGGAGAGTTTTAGAGAGAGAGGTGGCTGCAAAAAGTGATCTCAAACCCTAATTTACGGACTGATATAACAAGGTTCGCGCAGCGATGAAATACACTTTCCCGTAAGCAATTTCGAATCACCATATCATTCCATTACCCTTCTTTCTTCCAAGAAAGATAATGAAACCCAAAATTATTGTTAATTGTTATGCTCAACCTGTACTTTGTGGGTGAAGAGATTCATGCAACTTAAAATGAGATGAATAAAGAGGACCTCTGATATATGTTTTGTTTTGGTATAGTAATGCACTCCCTTCTCTTCCCAAATGATATACATGATGGCAGTGGATAAAACCGGAGATTTGGCTCCAAATCCAATAGTAGCCTAGTTAATGGTTGGGTGTTGGTTCCTTTATTGTGTTATTGTGTGGCTGCTGCTGCTGTTAGTTGGGAGTAGACTATTGCTATTGTATGTGCTGCTGTAAATGATATCAAAAAACAAAAATAAATGAAATCAAAGTCCTATCTTATTTCACTATCAATCCCTCCCAAACTAGCAAATTAAGTTATTCCCCCACCTCCTTTTATTCTTCTTTTATTCAATAAATAAATAATAAATTCGCAAAAGGATACATTGTTTGGAATGAAGTGGCATTGTGTCCAATATCAAGTTTTGCAAATTATAAAGTTATACAAATAATCAATATATATCAAAGAGTGATATCATCATGTCTATTGCTGTTATTATTTTAATTTATGTTTACATGATCATTATCATTATCATCATCTAGTAGTAACAGAATAAGTCATGAATAATAGCAGAGCTTTGCCAGTGTAGTTCTCTGGGTGCATTGATCCAATATTCTGTTTAGCTTGGATATCAATGGCATATAATGATATCTTACTTTAGTGAATGGAGCAGAAATTTGCTAAAACTGGCTAAAAATTATATCCCTGTATTTCTCTTAATGTAATTGTGAATTCGGTGACAGCTATTTTACTGGATTATTCATACATACACACTTCAGTGTTTATGTTAGAATAACATTTCTTAATCTCTATGGCTTTTAAATGTATTTCTTTTTTGCATTAGTTCATTTTTCACATCTTTAGGGCATGGGGAATGTTCTAGTAACCAGTTCTTTGCAAAATGTAGAGGTTTCCTTCACAAACCCACGCATAATCACTTCCTAATTATGGTTCACTCTTAGTAATTTATCATGCTGGATAACCTTAATGCAAGAATTCAAGTGACAAGTAGCTAGGTTTCAACTTTAGCAAAGGTAATAAGAATATGAAATCATCTTTCTTATTCACTCAATCAACTATTATAGATATTTATACACTAAGAGTTACAACTGATCTAACAAACTAACTAACCAACTAACCAATCTAACAAACTAACTATGAAACTATAGCTAACTAACTGAAGGTGTAGTTGTAGCAGTAGCAGTATGCTTAGCAGTGGCAGTATGCTTATCAGTCCCCCTCAAGTTGATGGGGCATGGGAGCACCAACAACTTGTCTTTAAGATAGTGAAACCGAACTGAAGAAAGGGGCTTTGTAAGAATATGAAATCATCTTTCTTATTTACTCAATCAACTATTACAGATATTTATACACTAAGAGTTATAACTGATCTAACAAACTAACTAACCAACTAACCAATCTAACAAACTAACTACGTAACTATAGCTAACTAACTGAAGGTGTAATTGTAGTAGTAGCAGTATGATTAGCAGTGGCAGTATGCTTATCAGTCCCCCTCAAGTTGATGGGGCATTGAAGCACCAACAACTTGTCTTTAAGATAGTGAAACTGAACTGAAGAAAGGGACTTTGTAAGAATATGAAATCATCTTTCTTATTCACTCAATCAACTATTACAGATATTTATACACTAAGAGTTACAACTGATCTAACAAACTAACTAACCAACTAACCAATCTAACAAACTAACTATGTAACTATAGCTAACTAACTGAAGGTGTAGTTATAGCAATAGCAGTATGCTTAGCAGTGGCAGTATGCTTATCAGTCCCCCTCAAGTTGATGGGGCATGGAAGCACCAACAACTTGTCTTTAAGATAGTGAAACCAAATTGAAGAAAGGGGCTTTGTAAGAATATGAAATCATCTTTCTCATTCACTCAATCAACTATTATAGATATTTATACACTAAGAGTTATAACTGATCTAACAAACTAACTATGTAACTATAGCTAACTAACTGAAGGTGTAGTTGTAGTAGTAGCAGTATGATTAGCAGTGGCAATATGCTTATCAGTCCCCCTCAAGTTGATGGGGCATGGAAGCACCAACAACTTGTCTTTAAGATAGTGAACCGAACTGAAGAAAGGGGCTTTGTAAGAATATGAAATCATCTTTCTTATTTACTCAATCAACTATTACAAATATTTATATACTAAGAGTTACAACTGATCTAACAAACTAACTAACTATGTAACTATAGCTAACTAACTGAAGGTGTAGTTGTAGTTGTAACTGTAGGTGTAGCAATAGCAGTATGCTTATCAAAAGGCCTCTTAGCTTACAGGCTATCTGTGAGATCTTGTTGAGTTTGAAACAGTTAACTGAGTCCATACCTTACCCAGTGCTTCTTATTCATACAACTCTGGTTACCTGTCTTGAATATCTTTCTTTACAGATTACTTGATTGATGATTGAGTCATACTTTTAGAATATTTAACTTTTGGACTAGCGTAATTAACATGGTATTAGAGTAAACCAATTATGGTCTTCAATTTAAACAACTATTGGATGGGCCACTCATGGAGTGGATTCTGGCCACATTTGCGAGGGTGTGTTGATGATCTAAAAATGTAAATTACATTTTGGGTGTTGGTTAATGCCTGCTGTTGCGAATTTTGGGTGTTGGTTAATGCCTACTATTGTGAATTTTGGTTATTGGTTCCTTTATTGTGTTGCTGTCTGGCTGTTTCTACTGTTAGTTAGGAGTGACCTGCTGCTGTGTGTGTGCTGCTGTGAATTTTGGGCCTTCTAGACTTCATCAGATTGCCATTTGAATTTCAATTTATATATATATATAGAGAGAGAGAGAGATCAAATCAATTGTAATAGAGTGTAAGAGAATAGTGATTTGTCAGAGAGAAGATTTGTATATATATATATATATCAATTTTTGCTTCTAGACTTAGTCAGATTGCCATTTTTATACTACACATTGAAAAGATGTATGTAGTTTGTAATATTTCATGTGTTTGTAATATTTCATGTATTTTCCTTCTGTTTTTGGTGGACTTCTTGCCCTTATTATACTTTTTTTTTGGTATTATTTCTAATTTTCCTCTGGTTATTAACAAATTTCTCTTTGTTGTCAATCCAAAAAAATGTTGATTGATTATATAAGTTTGAAGAATACTATTATTCAAATAACAAAAACTTCTAGTGACTTAATGTTATTATTTTGAAATTTATTTAATGCTTATTATTTATTGTCTTCTCATGTTTATTCACTTCATAATTTATGTAGCCCTCTTGATGGTTATCTTTTCAATTATTTGACATGCAGAGTATGTCCCATAAGCTTTGAACTAGAGGCTACATTGAAGTTGGTAAGATTTCTCTATAGGTAGACTTGTTAACCCATTTTCCATGGTGATGACTGCAACACACTATCATACTTGAATGAATTTAGCCTGTAGGAGTGGGATGATATCCCGAAATCTCTTTGATGGAAATATACAATCAATATATAAGTGTAAATTAATGACACTGTATTATTTATACAATGTTGCTTGCATCATTTTATTCTACATTTTATAAAGGTATGAACTGTACAGATTTCAATTTTGATTTGTATTTAGAATTTTTTTGGGATTTATTTTTTTTTAAATATTTAAAAAATTTTGTAAAAATTTATTTATGTAGTTAAAATATATAATTTTTATTTAAACATTTTTAAATTTTTTATTTTAAATATTTTTTTTATTATTTTGTAAATATTTTAATTTTTTTAATATTTTAAACTCAAAACACAACTCTATACTCATTGAGAACCATTAATGGGAAATTGAAATTCTAAAATACCATCTTAGCGGAAATGGAATTAGAAGTGAATTGCATGCAGAGGATAAAGGATCCAATTTTTACTTGCCACTAGCATCACATATACTTTCCAAGGATGAGAAGAAGATTTTTTGTTCTAGGCTACAAGATTTGAAGTTGCCTGATGGTTATAGCTCAAATATTGCTAATTGTGTTTCACTACAAGAATGCAAGTTAATTGGACTCAAGTCACATGATTGTCACGTCTTGTTTCAACAATTGTTGTCAGTCGCATTAAGAGGACTTTTGACAAAAAGACCAAGGAATGCAATATTCCAATTGTGCTCTTTTTTCAATCAGTTATGTCAAAGGGTGATTGATAGGAATAAGATAGAACAACTTGAAAATGATGTTGCCGAGACTTTGTGTATATTAGAAAGATTCTTCCCTCCATCATTTTTTGATATTATGGTACATTTAACAATCCACCTAGGGTGAGAAGCGCGCTTATGTGGACCAGTGCAGTTTCGTTGGATGTACCCATTTGAAAGGTTAGTTTATGTCATATTTTAAATATAAGTATTATTTTTTTGTCTAAAGTAAATAAACTTCTAAAAAAAATTGTTAAGCTGAATTTTATTGTTGTTTAGATACATGAAGATACTCAAAGGTTATGTTAAAAATCGAGCAAGACCTGAGGAATGCATACCAGAATGCTATCTAGTTGAAGAGTGTATGCAATTTTGTAGTGGGTATATGAAGAAAGCAGCTGAAATAGGTGCTTGACATAATCGCAATATAGAGTTTGAAAGTGAAACAATACTAGAAGGACGCCCAATTACTTCGGGAAAATCAATAATGATACCAGATGATGTGTTGCAAATTGCTCATCGATGTGTTCTAATAAATAGTGCAGAAGTCCAACCTTATATAGAGTAAGTATGATGAGTTAAATATTACTTTGTAATTGTCTATTCAAATAATGTTGTGTTCTTACCATTTTACTTTTTTATTAGGATGCATGCAGAGGAGCTTAAGCGTTTGGATAAGCGTTTCTTGAGGGATGTTGCATTACTACATTCTAGACAAATGGATATGTTTTGTCAATGGTTGAAAGAGAAGATCAATTCTTGTGGTGGTGAGGTGTCAAATACATTGAAATGGCTTGCAACTGGCCCAAGAAATAATGCAATGTCATACTTGGGTTATGTCATTAATGGGCATCGCTTTCATACAACCAATGTTGAGAGCGCTACACAAAATAGCGGTGTTTCCATTGGAGCATAAACTCTTTGTCGAGCTAGTAAGAGAGATACCACACAAGTTGTGAGCAAAATCTCTTTTTATGGGGTTATTAAAGAGATTATTTTGTTGGACTATTATAAATTTCAGGTCCCTTTATTTGAATGTGATTGGGCAGCTACTAGAAATGGTGTCAAAGTTGAAGATGGATTTACTTTGGTTAACTTACAACATGGAAGACATCAATTTGAGAGAGATCCATTCATTCTAGCCTCACATGCAAAACAATTGTTTTATTTGAGAGATAGTGATACATCTAGTTGGGAAGTTGTACTTAAAGCACCCCCAAGAGGTTTTCATGGTTTTGAAATGCATGATGATGATGCTTATATGCCGTGTGCACATGTCGATATAGTTAGGCTT
Source organism: Camellia japonica (assembly GCA_030407325.1). NCBI lineage: Eukaryota > Viridiplantae > Streptophyta > Magnoliopsida > Ericales > Theaceae > Camellia > Camellia japonica. The sequence continues at coordinate 15,350 of JAPPVO010006155.1, read as the reverse complement.
GAAATGGCTAACGGTGATGAAGATGAGTGCTATGTAAGGACTGATTGTGAGGGCGTGGAAGTGTTGCGTGATGAATGAGTTACTAAAAATGTTTTGTTGGCCTAGTAATGAAGTAAAATAACATTATGAGTACTTGTGTTCTATTGTAATTGATGTTTAAGAACCTGTTTTTCTCTATGTAATATTTGTGGTATGTATGAAATTAATTAGTTCTTTTCCCTCCTTTTATAATACTCTTTCACATACTTGTATCTCATATAAAGGATATAACTTGATTTGGTTTTATTCTTTCATTTTTGCAAGTGGAATTCTTTTCTAAGGATTTAGTAATTGAAGTTGCCAACCAATAATATGTGTGCAAAGGTAACTTTATACATTATTTAATATAAAATTAAACTTGAAACAAGTGTTTTTTTCTAACTTATTTATTTTGGGTACACATTTGTAACCAATTATTAGCTGCCTTGTCTTTATTTTTTCATGTGTCATAAAGAGTTCTAAAAAAGCAGCGAAAAGACATAGTAAAGAGCAAGAAGTTGTAGTTGCTGCCACAATGTATGACAGAAGTAATGGACCCATCAGAATTTCAGATGCAGGTTCCAATACTCGACAAGTTGAATCACCAAATGTAGCTGGAGCAGCTGACTCTAGTCAACAACTAAAGAAGAATACTAAGGGGCCATCAAAGTTAAAGATGCATGACAAAGGAAAATAAAAGTGTGATGAGATCAACTTCAATGAAAGGAACCAACCGATAGGACCTAAATCAGTACAATTATCAACCTTAGAAGGGGTCTTAGCTCGAGAGTTGGTGTCAATTAACATAGATTATTGGGTTGATGTTCCAATTGAGATTAAGGATAAGTTATGGGATTGTGTGAAGGTAACATGTTTATGTAGTTAATTATAATTATTATACAACAATTCTTAATTTTTTTCCCTGTTCTAATACTAAATGTTTGCTTTTATGAAAATGCAGCTTAGATACAAAATGCATGATATCCACCAAGACACATGTGATGCAAAAGTTTGCAAAATTGTAGCGCAATCGCAAGTCTGAACTATCAAGAAAAACAAGAACTCTCACTGCAACAGGTAAAGGTCATTTAGCACGTAATATTGCCCTCACCAAACCTGATAACATTGGAATGGTTGAATGGAAGGCATTTGTGAAAAATCAACTTTCAAAAGGCTTCATTGTAAGTTTTATTTTTCATAACAATTTTATGTAGTTGTAACTTTTAATTAGAAGCTAATTTCTTTTCATAACAATTAAGATAAAGATTATAAATCCTTAATAAATGTTGACATTTCAAATGTTTACACTCAGGAAAAGAGTAACAAATTCAAAGATATCAGGGCAAAGCAAACTGTCTTACACACCATGAGTCGAAAAGGTTATGCACAATTAGAGGAAGAAATGGTAAGTTTGACAATATAGGCAACATTTATTTGTAAAGCATTTTGATTTTGTTGCTTCTTATTTTGAACTATGTTTTATTTTTTTTATTTTTTTTTAAATAGAAAAATCAGAGCCCACACGCAGATTCTATATCTAGAGTTGATGTTTGGATTAAAGGACATACAAGGAAGAAAGGAAAACCTGTGAATGAAGTGCTTCAGGCAGCAGTGGTATGAATTAGCTTAATATGTATATTTTGCATTATAATTGTGTATTAAATGATACTCAACCTGCTAACTTGGAGAAATTGTGTGAACTAATTTGTTGTTGGTTGTTTATGGAGGGTTGCTTGCTGCTCTCATAGTTGTAGAAATTATGTCATCCCTTGCCTTACTAAGTCACCAAACACCTATACAATATCTTTGTAATTGCTTATTTGTTACTTTATTTGTTGCCAATCTTGATATAGCATAGCATTGCATTATTTTTGGATATCACAATTTTTTTTAATAAAAAAATGTATGTATTGCATTATAATTTAATTTTTTAATAAATGTTATATATTGTAGAAAAAGGTTGAAGAACTTCACAAGCCTTCTACAGAAGAAGGCCCAATGTCTATCAAAGATGATGCAATTGTTCATGCGTTTGGTCCAGAACGCCGTGGTAGTGTACGAGGGCTTGGATTTGGAGCATTGCCATCGAAAGTCGATGCACAAGTGTACCAAAATCAAAATGTGAGAAAACTAAATCAACAAATGCTGCTTTTACAACAAGAACTCCAAGAGATGAGAGCTAAAATTTTAAAAGGAAAAAGGCAAAATGAGGTAAAAAGATTAAGAATGCGACAATATATGTTATATGTATTGATGTTTCATAAAACTTCTAAAAAAATTTAAATTAAAACTTGTAGGAACCAAGCGAAGATGCAACGGGTAAGAAACGTTGTCATGGAGAAACCCAGTTAAAATTGCCTTAAATCATTTGAGGGAAAGTCTTTTTATGAAAAATAGCTTCACGTCAGTTTAGTTTAAAAATAAGATAATTGTGTTGATATGTGTTGAGTGCATAGGAATTTAACAAGATTTCAAGAAATCAATCTCTTTGACAATGAATCAAAATAAAGTTTGTTACATATATTTACATTTTCTAATATAACTTATTAGTCACTAATTCTTCTAACTATAACATTATCTCATTAGTCACTAATTCTAACAAAATAAAATAAATCATATACATATATTATAATATAGAATAATATTTTAAGCTTTTGTAATATGTTGCTTTGTCTTCATAGATAGCAAGATTTTTATAGAAGGATATTTCACAAAATTTTTAAAAAAATTAATTACAACTTGTAGGAGTCATGCAAAGGGACAAATGGCAAGCACTACTACAAAAACAAATAAAGATCACACTTTTTTGTGTGATGTATGTTATTTAATCACACTTTTTAAGTTTTATTAAAGTGTGATATTTGGAAGTGTGATTAAAAGGGGTCATTTTTAATCACACATTTTAAGTGTGATTAATAACATTTAGATCACACCTTTTAAGTGTAATTAAAAATATTTAGATCACACTTTTTAAGTGTGATTAATAATATTTAGATGACACCTTTTAAGTGTGATTAAAAATATTTAGACCACACCTTTTAAGTGTGATTAATAACATTTAGATCAAACAGTGAAAAAAAAAATATTACACTCACTAGCTTCTCATTTACTCTTGTAGAGATTCGAACCATCAACCCTCTCACACCATAAACCTTATACAACACACTCTTTTCACTACACCTCTATAACACCATATGATTATACATGCAACATATATTATTTATATAGTACATAGACCCATATTAATATAAAAGTATATATATAAAGATAATTATTTTTTATTGAACATAATTTATGCAAAAATAATTATTTACTAGAAAAAAAAAGAGATCACTTTTGGCAACTAAACATAATTTTAGTCGCCAATTCTATACTTTTGGCTACTAATTATTTTTTAGTCGTTAAAAAATTTAATTCCCGGGGTAAAATTACCACTTTTGGCGACTAAACTTCTTTTTAGTCGCCAAAAAGCCTCATTTTTGGCTACTAAACATCTTTTTAGTCGCCCAATGCCTCAGTTTTGGCTACTAAATTTTTTTAGTCGCCAAAAAATCTCACTTTTGGTTACTAAAATTTTTTTAGTCGGTAAATGCCTCACTTTTGGCGACCAAACATCTTTTTAGTCACCCAATACCTCACTTTTCGCTACTAATTTTTTTTTAGTCGCTAAAAAGCCTTACTTTTTTGGCTACTAAAATTTTTTTAGTCGGTAAAAGCCATATATGGGCAACCAAACAGATTTTTAGTCTCCAAAACCTATACTTTTGGCTACTAAATTTTTTTAGTCTCCAAAAATCTTTACTTTTGGCTACTAATACTTTTTTAGTCGCCAAAACCTATACTTTTAGCGACCAAATGTGCTTTTTTAGTCGCCAAAGATGCTTTTTCTTGTAGTGGAGTGTGATTAAATATATATATATATATAATTACACTTATTTAAAAAGTGTGATTAAAAAATAGTAATGTATACATAATCACACTTTAATTAGAAGATGTGATTAAAGAATATATAAATAATCACACTTTAATTAGAATGCGTGATTAAAAATATATATATATATATATATAATCACACTTATTTAAAAAGTGTGATTAAAAAGTAGTAGTGTATATATAATCACACTTTAATTAGAAGGTGTGATTAAAAATATATAAATAATCACACTTTAATTAGAATGTGTGATTAAAAAATATATAAAATCACACTTATTTAAAAAGTGTGATTAAAAAGTAGTAGTGTATATATAATCATACTTTAATTAGAATGTGTGATTAAAAAATATATATAATCACACTTAATTGAAAAGTGACATAAAAAATGAATATTATCACACTCAATCAAATTAAGTGTGATTAAAATATCAATCTAATTTTTTTTATCACACTTCCAATAAAAGTGAGATATTTTTTTTTGTCAAAGTGTAATCTTTAACTATTTTTGTAGTAGTGAAGAAACATTCTCATAGAGAAATGCAGGTAAACTTGCACATTTCTCATGCTTGTACTTTTGCTTGCTTCACTTTCTACTCAAGCTTTTGTCATTTTTCCATATGGATCCCATCATCTATTAAATTTGAGTAAGCAAATACTTACCATTGTATTACAATTTTTTTAGGGTAAGGAAAACAGTGCAAGTGGTGAACATAGGGTGCACAAAGGTGGTGAACATAGGATGCACTCACAAGAAAATATTTGGGTAAATTTTGTATGGCATTAGTACTTACCTAAATTTTTGTTATGTTTGTACTTTTGTTTTCTTGCTTCTACTCAAGAGTTTTTGTCAATTTTGCATATGGATCCTACATCATCTACTAAATTTTTGAGTAAACAAATACTTCTTACCATTGTATTACAATTTTTTTAGGGTAAGGAAAACAGTGCAAGTAGTGAACATAGGGTGAACAAAGGTGGTGAACATAAGATGCACTCGCAAGAAAATATTTGGGTAAATTTTGTATGGCATTATTACTTACATAAATTTTTGTTGTGTTTATACTTTTGTTTGCTGCTTTTACTCAAGAGTTTTTGTCAATTTTGTACATGGATCTCACATCATCTACTAAATTTTTGAGTAAACAAATATAACTTGATGTTGTATTAAAAAAAATTTAGGGTGACGAAAATAGTGAAGGCAGTGAAAATGAAGACATTTGGGTAAATTTTCTATGGCATTATTAATTACCTTAATTTTGTCTTTAATTCATTAGCTTATTTTATGTTTGCTTTCATGATAGTTGCATGATGAGAATGAAACTGGAAATGGTGGATCTAACTTGGACAATGCCAAATGCAAATTATTGAATTGGGATGGGACAAAGGTGGTGGTTGCAGAAGGCACAATTGCATCAATAGATTCTAAACAATTGGTACATCACGTGCCTCTTGGCCCTGGGTGTTGGAAAGTGTGGGTTAATCATGTCAAAGTCAATACACCATTGTTTCACCCTAATCGTGAGATGTTTGTGCTATGCTATTGAAAGCACTGTTGCTTGGCCAAACCATTTCATCAGCTTTGATTTTGAGTAGAAATTCTAATATCTATGGATAGTTTTTTATATGACTTTGATGCTTTTGGATATAGTTTTGGATAGTTTAGAAACTCTAACATCTTTGGATAGTTTTGGATTTTGTTTAGAAACTTGTGTATGACATAGTTTTTGGATGGTTTAGAACTTTTTGGACAATTAGAAGTTAAGGATAGTTCTTTTTGGGTGGTTTTGAATTAAGGTTAGTTTTTGGATGTTTGGAATGTATAGACAATTGTTGAATGTTCATAATTTATATATGGGTATAGTTTCTTTTTGATGGTTGAAACAAAATTTTGGTTGTTGATTGATGCTTGTTTGTAATATTTGTTAGATTGTACAAAATTGGTCAAATACAACTTGCTGAATTTAATTTTTTTTTTTTTTCCATATTCTACGATAGGCATAATAAGTCGTTGTATTACATATTTTACAGCGCGCAACCAACGTCGTTATTTGTCTCACCAATTAACGGCGTGCAAAAATAGTCGTAGAAAAAGTAACAAACGATGCACAAAATCTGCCGTTAAATAATTTTTAACGGCGTATTATAGCATGTCGTAGAAAAAGTAACAACGACGCACAAAATCTGTCGTTAAATAGTTTTTAACGACGTACGATGTATGTTGTTGAAAATGAAACAACGATGTACATAATCTATCGTTAAATAGTTTTTAACGGCGTACGAAGTATGTCGTTGAAAATGAATGACTTTCCATGACTGGTCATAATATGACGCGCGCTGCACGTCGTAGAAGGGTTTTTACGGTGTGCATTGCGCGCCGTACAAACCCTTTTTTGTTGTAGTGGTCCTACAATAAAAACACGCAATCTGAACACCAAATCCAAATTGAACTCCTTAGTTCCAGAAGTTTCTTCTTCATTTTAGACTCTCTTCTTCAACTTGAACTTTGCAGCCTCCAAATGTACAGTGATGAAACTTTATGAATTCTCCAAAAGCATCTAGCTTCTTCTTCTTTTTTTCAAATTCAAATTGAATTCCTCTTCTTCAATCTGGGTTTCTTTGGAACCTTATTTTCCAAACTCAAATTGAGTTTGATTTCCAACAAATTTAGAAGACTTGATATTCTTTTTGAGAAATTACATTTTAAGTGGAATAGTGAAGAAATATTTTCATTTTATTAGTGGTGCAAGTCTCCTGTGTGTATAGGATGAAAGTCCAATCCTATGTTTGGTGAAAGTTGCAACATAAAATATTCTTATTTGTAGTACAAGTATTTTGTGACCGTCCATCTATTTATAATTTCTCAATTCATTTTTATGTTGAAAGCATACATAGCTTAGGATAAATCTTCTATATCTATATTATTTATTAATCAAAATGTATTTTTCGTCTGAAAGAATTTGTAGAAATTAAACATTAATCTAAATTTTTTCTTTTAAAAAAATAAATGTGAAGAAATACACATAGTATAGAAATTTTAGCCCATCTAATTTTTTATAATTTAAAATTTTAAAAATCTTAATATAAAAAGTCAAGAAAAAAAATTAGCCATATCTAACCTATCATACGTAACCCATATATAATTTAAAATTTTAAAATTTTAAAAAGAAATTTTAAATGTAACTTTAGAATGTGTATTTTTATGCTGCGTCTAATAATATATGCAAAAGAGAATCATCAATATAGTGTAATCAATTATTATAGTCAACTCAATCAAATTTACATAAACATAGAATCTTACATTTTGTGTAGAAAATAAGGAAAGAAGGGGAGAGAGATGGGGAGTAAATTGCAAATGGTCAAGAAGAAAAAATATAGGAAAAGAATAGGAAAAAAGATAAAAGAGAGGAAGGTGCTAGGAAAGTGCTTAAATTTCTTTAGGCGGGGAAATTATTTTTGGTTAAATAAATTCAACCGTTAATCTTATAGATGGATTGATTTGAATATCCTTCCAACCAATTGTTAGAGTGAGATATTTTAAAAAAATAAAGCTGTTTTATTATATAGATTTGAGACAAAGAGACAATATATATATATATATATATATATATATAGAAAGAGAATATTTAGTCTCATTCTCACCCAAGAAAATTCAAAAAAAAAAAAAAAAACCCATTAAAATAGTATGAAGGTTCATCGAGTTGATGAGTCGGGCTAAAAGTTACCATCATATACTTTTTGTAGATACATTAGAGATTATAGCATGCAAAAGAAAGTCTTGCCACGTAACATTTGAACCCTTGACCTTTTAATAAAATGTAGGAATTTTGTATAACCAAAACTAATCTCAATTCATTTGCCATCCACTACAAGAAAATATATTTTTGGCGATGATTTTTGCCGACTAAAAATATTTTGGTCGTCAAAAGTTGTGGAATTGGCGACCAAAAATTATGTTAGTTGGCAAAAGTATAATATTTAGCTACTAAATTTTTTTAGTCGGGATATATTGATTATTGGAGACTAAAAAAAAATTTAGTCGCTAAAAATGTCACAATTGGCAACTAAAAAAAATTTAGTCGCTAAATTTGCCACAATTGTCGACTAAAAAAATATTTTAGCCGCTGTATAATTAGTTTTGGCTACTAAAATTATTTAGTCAATAAATGAAAAACAAAATTTAACTTTTTATTTTTTGCAACCAAAAGTTTGGTCGCCAAATTTTTATTTTTAGCGACTGAAAAATATTTTAGTCGTTGTATAGATAGTTTTGACAACTAAAATTATTTAGTCATCGAATCAAAAACAAAAATTTACTTTTTATCTTTGGTGACCAAAAGTTTAGTCGGCAAAAATTTAATTTTAGTGACTAAAAAATATTTCAGTCACTGTATAGATAGTTTTGGCAACTAAAATTATTTAGTCGCTGAATGAAAAATAAAAATTTACTTTTTATCTTTGGCGGCCAAAAGTTTGGTCGTCAGAAATTTATTTTCAGCGACTAAATAAATATTTTGGTCGCTGTATAGTTACTTTTGGCTACTAAAACACATTTAGTCGGCAATAAAACTCAATTTTTTTTGGTGGGAACACATACCACCCAATTTGAGTTTATGTTTATGTTTAATTTATTATTATTATTATTATTATTTATTAGTATTATAATTTTATTTTTTGTTATTATCATTTTGGAGGGATTTTTAAATTAATTTGGTGAGGAACTCTGGAGGGATTTCAAACACACTAAAATGAGTTAGGCCATCTCCAACGGTGCATCAAATTGTGCATCAGATTTGAAATTTGATGAAAAAGTCACTTTTTCTCTCTCCAATGGTTTCACCAAACTGATATCAAATTGAGAATTAAGCAAAAATTTCACCAAACTGAGAATGCGTTGGGTCTTTCACCAAAACACTATTCATTATCGTTGCATTTTCACTACCGGATGAACCACCGGATGGCCAATTTTGCGCAAAATTTTGTATAGATTTTACACTAGGAGGTCACCCTCAAGCTTGAAAATTCAATTACAGAATTGTACAGATTTTGCTCTTTCCGGTCGACCAGCCGGTCATCCCCCGGACGTTCGGTACGTTTTGATGAAAGCTACAGTACACCGTTGGAGTGATTGATATCAGATTGAGCCAAATGCCTTTTTTTTACTCAAATTTGGTGAAAATTTTGTTCAATCGTTGGAGATACTCTTAGGGCTTAAAAACGTCTGTCTCTCTCACTCTGTGACTCTCTCCCTCTCTTTCGATTCTCTCACGCCTCTGTCTCTCTCATTCCATTACTCTCTCTCTCTCTCTCTCTCTCTCTCTTTCTCTCTCTCTCACGCCGATTGCCTTCCTCCTGATATTGAATCTCTATCGCTTTGTTTCTATCGCCGTTGGGTAAGGAGCATCACCGCTATCAAACACCACCGTCGATCCACTATTGGAGCATTACCCTAGTATGTCCTCTCTATTTTGCTTCTCTCTGTCTCTCTTTCTGCCTCTCTTTCCCTAATATCTGTCTCTCTCACTCTGTGACTCTCTCTATTTTTGTTCCCTCTTTGACTAAAGTAATTTTGTTCTACAATGTCTCACCCACCAGGGCCTTTACCATCCCCATTTTCTGGAGCATCTTCAACTCTTCCTAAAAACAATTTGAGGTATAAATCCCTCTCTTTCTATAAAATGATTCAAGGAATATGTAATTTCTTGTTTTTCTCTTTTTGGGTTGTGAAAGCCTGAAATTCATAACACTTAAATTTCATCTTATAGTTTCATTTTATACTTAATTTATGCTGGTAGCGCCCAATAAAGATTCTTGAAGCTGCCTTGCTGAACTTTGCTTTTGTGAACTTCTAATTGCTTAACTTTGTTTTGTTTTTGTTTTTTTTGTTTGTTGTTGTTGTTTGTTTGTTTTTGTTTTTTTTTTTTTTGTTTGTTGTTTGTTGTTTGTTTTGTTTTGTTTTTGTTTTTTCTTCTAGAATTAAGCTACAAATTTTTGGTTTCCTGCTATTATACTTAGATTTAGTAGATGAGGACCATATCATCTGTCTTAATTGTAAAAATTTCTACATCTAAAACAATTGATTCCTGATTTTCAGGATTGTCTCAAGTATAATTTTCTTGACAAATTGCATTTATTTTGTTTCAGTTTTTTATAATATTAAATGGTGACAGACACCACATAAATGCCTCGGTGGTCTTTGACTGAAGGTAAAAATGATGCATACTGAAACCTTGACAGTTGAAGTAAACATTTTGTTGAGTTGATTATAAAATTTTTAAAAGGGCTAAATCATGCTAAAGGAATAAACTCTCTTTCACCTCAAGACAAGAGTATTTCCAATGGAATTTGCTTTGTTTTTCTCTGTTTATGTTCTACGAATGCAAATTTATCACAGCTATTCAGAAAGCTCAAACTTCATGGTATCCTCTCTACTTGGATAGAAAAGAAAATGACCACCCTATTCAATGGCAAATTTAATTTTTGTGCATGCTTATGATAAACATACTATGTGGTAATTTGTATGGCTTTAAGATATGTGTAGGGGTATTTTGCGTTTACATAGTAATTTTTTTTTTTTTGTATATATTTGGGTTTCACTGAGGCATAAATTATTTTGACAAGTCTAATTCATTTAATATTGAAAGCATTAACTTTTCTGTTTTTGAGAAATGAAATCCAAAAATGTGTGCACTACAATTATCTGGCTTGGCTTTTTTGCTGCTATTTACATGTTTCTAAGTTTCTTTTAAATATTCATTGTTAACAGTCACCAATTTGTAAGTTTTTCATACGATTAATTGGCAGCATCAGGACTTTGATCTTATTTTACTTGTAATGGAGAAGATTAGAGCTATTTGTGTATGTGTAAGCATATTGGTGTACCGATTTTTTTTTTTCCTGGGCATATCATGTGTGATCTGTCTTATTGTATTTCATCTTGTGTTTACTTAGGCATGTGGAATGAAGTTAAAGGGGAAAAAAATGAAAGCAAATGTTATCTATCATTTTCATAAATTATTTGTTGTCTGAAAGTGCTTCGTTGTAGCAGGGGCTGCTGAGATTGAGTAGCCATGAGCATTAATTCATAGTGTTTCACGATATTGTTTTGAGCTATAACTGGAAACCTTGTTTATTGCATTTGAACAAAGCTCATCTTTGAAGCCCCCTTAGTAATAATGAAAATCGCTTTAGAAAGTTCTAAGTTAATAATTTGGTAGCCAATAATTTGACTTCAATATTAGGTTGGCAACCTAGTTGATGTGGTCTAAGTTATTGGATTGGTGGGGAATTAAGTGGGTGATGCCAGGATCTCTTAGTGGAATGATAAAGTGGTGGTCTGGTTACAAATTCAAGAATCTGGAAGAAAAAAGCCTGAAAGCTTTACTGTTGGCAGGCCTGTGGTCTTTATGGAAGCATATGAATGATTGTAAATTCAATGATATTCATCCTAACCTGGAGGAAGTTACTAAGCTAATTAAAGTAGAGTTGCTTTGTGGGTTAAGTGTAGTTCAGTTATACTTCATTATTCTATTCGGACTCTGTGAACAACTTACCTCAGATTAGATCATCTACCATGGTTGTCTGCTTTTGATTGTTTCATGGGCTACTGCTGGTGTTCATTCTTGGCCTATTGGTTTGAAGCTAATTAAAGTAGAGTTTCATGGGCTTCTGCTACCAACTTATTGGCTTGAAGATACACATTTGGTGCGAACCTAGTTGGGATCAGGTAGCTCACTATGATGCTTTTGCTCTTATCTTCCCTTTATCCAAACTTGTCAGAGCAAGCAGTGCATTGATAGAACGCACGGTTAGAGATTTAGACAAAAAAAGTGAGGAAAAGGTGAAAACGGGCCGTTTGTTTGGGGGAAAAAATTAGAAACAGCCCCAAACAGCCTCAATATCATAATGGTCATCTCAGTATTATTAAAGGCGATAGGCGCACCAAGGCGCCACGGTCTCTTGGGGCCTAGGCTCAAGGCGTAAGGCGACGCGCAGACTTTACCGAAGTGAGGCGTATCTTGTACGGAAAAAAAAAAATTTAATATAAGTAAATAATTTAGGGTTCAATATGAACAAAATGAAATGTTAAACATTTAATGTTTTTTCGAGATTAGGAATTAGAGCTAATTTTTCTTCTATGATTTGGGGTTAAACGCTCATTGTATTGGCATCTGTAATAAGAGTAGGGATTTTTTGTAGCTTCACCATATTAAATGAAAGGTTAGATTTTAAATAAAACCAATTAAAGCAACAATAAAAAATATATATAAAAAAAAGCCCTCAAGACTCAAGCCTTGGGCTAATCAGGCGCCTTATCACAGTTGTCTGGCCTGAAACACTACAAGGCACAAACCTTAGGCTTGGACGGGACTTGGGCCTAGGTGCATGCCTAGGGGTGCCTTATCAAAGTCACCTGGCCTGGAACACTACAAGGCGCAAATCTTGAGCCTGGATGGGACTTGGGCCTAGGCGGACGCTTAGGCGCGCCTTTAATAACACGGGTCATTTAGTCTTAGATTAAACAAACTTGTAAGAGCAAGTGGTGCATTGATATTGATAGAATTTTAATGTTGATTGGATGTATACATATAAATGTTGTCTATTTACAAAATGGTATTGGTAGTCCTTTAATTTGTTCATGTTTTCTTTACTTTCCATGGACTTTTTTCATTTTTTGTCTAATTTTACAATTCAAGTAATGTGCAAATATTTTCATAAAAAAATTACCTTACATTATTTTTGTTTTTCTTTTGTACAGATGGATGAACTCGTGTACGAAGCTGAATTGTACAGGATTAGTTGGCACTTGTTACATTTTTTGAAGGATTATACATTTTTGGATAGATGTGTATGGAAAATATTTGGGTAGACTATTAGTTATATTTTTGGATAGATGCATATGGATAAAAATTTGAAACATAATAACAACTACTTGTTATGTTTTAAATTTTCATACTAGATGGATGTGAATTAGATGATTATATAGATTACATGGATTTTTTAATTGGACGATTATGTAGTTTAGAATTACTTGTGGATGAAAACTTATAATGATTGATGACTTTAATTAAACAGGTTAAGTATTGACTGATTTATGTATTTTGTTGGATGTTCATGATTTAGTTGATTTTGTTGGTTTGAATGATTTTTGCAAATTATAAGTTATATTGAATGGTTTGGATGGATTATTATATATCATACAGGTCAAATGAAATTCTTTTTATATTTTATTTCTATTTTGATAAACAAAAAGAATTAAATTGGCGATCAAAATTTGGTTTGGTTTTTCTTTTTTTGGCGACTAAATGATTAGTTGGTGTTTCACTATTCACATTTGGCAACCAAAATGTTGGCAAGCGAAAGGATACATTTGGCGACTAAATAATTAGTCGGTAAAATTATTAATTTTGGCAACCAAAGTGTTTGGTCGCGAATAGGTCTGTCGCCGACTAAAGTTTTAGTCGTGCAAACATTACTTTTGGCGACTAACATGTTTAGTCGTGGAATGTGACAATTGGCGACTAAGATATTTGGTCAGGAATATGTCATTTTTTGCGGCTAAATTGTTTTAGCAACTAAATGAATTAGTCGCAGTAATGATATATTTAGCGACCAAAAATTTAGTCGGCAAATCCAACTTTTTCCCTGACTAACAAAAGTTTTGGTCGCTAATTACTTTTGCCAACCCTCAATTGGCGACCAAAGTGGCGACCAAAAAAATTGGTCGCGGAGAACTTTTGCCGACTAAAAATGGACTTTTGCCGACCAAATTTTTAGTCGGCAAAAGTGCTATTTCCTATAGTGATCTTAGTTATTCCTTCCGTCTCAAAATATTAGTCCCTTATTTTATTTTTTATTGTCCTAAAATATTAGTCATTTTTCAAAAATTAAAGACTCAAATACTATAAATTTCCTATTTTGCCATTCTTTTAAATTTATTAACAATACAAAAAGTACACTTATAACAATTGATATCCTCAAAAAAATGTACTATCAAAAAATAATTTTGAAAAACTAATATTTTTAAAGTACAATAGTTATACTATAATAAAAAATTTAAATTTTCTATAAAAAAAAAAACTGATTTTAACACAAATTTGCTTGGTTAGAGTTTTCCAAAAAAACTTTTCAGAAAATTCTATTTTCTTGTTTTCCGTGTTTTTTTTTGTTTTTACTGAATTTTTTTTAATATTTAAGCATTTTTTTTTTATTTGTAGATATACCTAACATAAATATACCTAAAAAGTAAAAAAATTGTGAAAAAAACCTTTTAAAAATTCACTAAATACCAAAAATATAAAAATATATATATATATATATATATATATATGAGAATTCAATACATTTTTTATATTTTTATGTATATTAAATTTTAAAAATATTTTTTCACAATTATTTTACTTTTTAGATACATCTAAATAAGGTGCATCTAAAAAAGTTTTAAAAAATGTTTAAAATTTTAAAAAGTTCACTAAAAACAAAAAAACACTAAAACCAAAAAACTCAATTTTCAAAAAACTTAATCTAAAAAATTCAAACAAAACACATTGTTGTTTTAAACTCTCGTAATAAGAACTAAAATCCTTCCCCACTACTAACTTTCAGTGGTGCTACATGCACCAATTAGTGTACTAACTAGTGTACCAGCACTAGTTATGACATTATTATTGACCCCACTCATTAATCACATGAATAATGTTATATGTATCAATTAATGTACATACTAGTGTACCAACAGATTATATGGTATCATTTGTATGGTTTTTGGTATTTATAACTTGTATAATAAATATGGTTAATAATAATATCATAACACTAGTGTGTACACTAATTGGTGCATGTAGCACCACCGTAATCACATTACAAATACTAAAAATCTCTTAAATTATGTTACATTATCAATTGGTGCATTAGTTAGTATATAAATTGGTGTATATAGTATTATTCATTAACTTTAGTAAAAACTCTACTCCAACATTGATTACTCGAAAAACTATATGCCTCATGTCAGTACCTTTTATAGTACCTTTTTTTAGACTAGTTAATACATTAATTTATGATAAGTAATGTTATATGCACTAATTAGTGTATCAATTGATGATATAACATAATTTAAGATATTTTTGATATTTGTAATTTGTATAATGAGTGAAGTTAATAATAAGGTTATAACTATTGTTGGTACACTAGTTAATACACTAATTAATACATGTAATACCACTCTTTAATATATTAGAATGTATAATCCGTTATAATTCAATTTAACAGATAATTTTATTTGTTTATTTTTTAGCTTCAATCCAAAAGACAATTTCAAATTAGAAGCATTCTATGTTATCTTATAATTTCATCTTGAACATTGCTCCTGCTCGAATCACTAGAAGTACAAATTTAGCTTTGAT